>JAQMYG010000003.1:4935330-4952705 GCA_030014215.1 Clariallabes teugelsi | reverse complement strand
ACAATGGCAACTTGGTGGTTGTGGGGTTTGAACCTGGGATCTTCCGAACCGTAGTCCAATGCCTTAACCACTGAGCTTTATTATTATATTATTAGCATTATAATAATATGTTACTACAACGCACTATGGTGTTACTATGACACACTATGATAAATAATGTGTTACTAATTTACTGTTGATATTACTATACAAAATCGATAATGCTATGATGTTACTATGCTATTATACACTGTGGTGTTACTATACTATACCATGATGTTGCTGTAATACAGTATGTTGTTGGTATTATGATACAATGCAGTGTTTAATGTGATGTTGCTATGATAATAAGGTGTTGCTATGTTACACTACGGTGTTACTTTGACAAGTTATAGTGTTGCTATGATACACTACGGTGCTACTCTCATAGTATGCCGTTGCTTTAAAACACTACAGCGTTCCTATGATAAAGTATAGCGTATGGTGATAATATGAAATACCATTATGTTGCTATGATGCAGAATGGTATTGCTATGACAAAATATTTTTATTACTATGAAACGCTATTGTGTTACTATAATAAATATGATGTTGCTATGATACACTTTGAATTACGATTACTTAATAATATTTTGCTGACACTTTGGTGTTTACTGATTTGACTTGGATAAACAATATGATATGATGTTATTCTGGCAACCTATCTTGTAAATATGACACATTACGATTGTATGATGACAGACTATAGTGTTATTATGACTGAGGTCAACAATGTTTGCCAGCAACAAGAATGTGGCAACTTTGGAGGCGCAAACTCTTTAGAAAAACTTAACATCTGCGAAACCTTATTCTAAATACACAAAACTGTCCCAACTTAAATATTAATCTAACCTTTGCCCTGACTACATGTCAACACCTTGCATTAGAGCCTAATGCGCATACTATGATTAGGACTTTTAAGTCTGTACTTCATCTGAGAACCCGGGGCTGAGATCGCCTACTAAACACAAATACAAAATAAAGAAAGAAATCAGCAAAAAGAGATAAATGTGTAAATCTTTGTAGTAATTATTAAGAAGATTGTCATATCAGGGGTTAATGATGTGAAGGCAATTAATAAAGCTGGTATGTCGTTTGTTTCTTAAGACTGGTGTACACAAAGTTAACTGTGGGTAATTAAATTTGCCATGGGTTGCCAGATCTGCCTGATTGAATTAGTTTGATGGGACATTTCAGCATAAAAAAAAGCTTTATTTTATGACATAGCATCTTCTAGCAAACCTACATACTGTACAGTACAATGCTCCAAGCAACAAACATGGTGCCAGTTTACACCTGATCTTGGAAAACACAAAGTGACCAAAGCTAACTGCTTAAAACTGTAGTTCACTGTCTGTTTCTTTCCATTTTGTGCAGTTTCTCCACTATATGTTTTAGGCATATGCACATGTATGAGGGAGGAACCATTTGCGTTTTACACTGTTCACTTAACCTTATACGTTTTACGCTTATGTGTTCAGTTTCATACAATTATATTACCTCTATAAAGTTGTAGATCAAAATATTGGTGAATTTTACCGGAACAAATCTTTATGGCATGAAACATTGTCCTTAATTTATTCTATAATTGGATTTTGCAAACATGGTCACACTTTCAGACTAGAGTAACGTTTTACACAACGTAAATATTACTAGTCAGGAAAGTTTTATTTATTTATTTAATTATTTATTTATTTATTTATTTACGTTTTACCTACTTATTGACTTAGTAACATTAATTTATTAATTATAAATGTATATATTTTTTTGTATATGGACTTGGATGAATAGGAAAAAAAATACTTATATAACTTATATAGCTATAGAGCATGACTTATGTACTGTACATAATTGTTGACTGTCATGTGCACTTGCATCTATTTTGTATATTTCTGATCTGATCTTCCAATTCTTGTCAACCCTGCACATTCGATGAGTGTTAATTTTTGGGAGTATTACCTTCCTTCATTGATTAGCTCGATAAAAGCCAAGCCAGCGTTCTTCTGTATGGAATTCTGCCATTCCTAGGGGGGAAAAAATGAACACGGTTTTCAGGTGTGACTGAATAGTTTAATACTAATACTCTTAACTTGGCTTCAGAGCTATCCTTGCATTTTCAAAACATTTGGACTTTTCCAGCTCATACCCTAAACCCATCAACAACACATTACCGGTTCTAAATTTAACAAAAAAAAAAAAAAATGAAACAAGTAACACATCCGCGAGCAAAAGCACAGGAGTTCCTGTGAGAGCGGGCATCTTTTTCGTCCTGTGAGAACAGATCCATAAACACTAGAGAGACATAATTGTGGAGTGAAATCGTATCCCCTCGCCCCTTAAATACAGCCATTTCCTCCCCGCATGCACGAAGTGACAGACCACTGAAGACTTCCATCCAGAGGCCCTTCTGGCTCCACTCGCCCGGAGAGCTGCTGGGACCCGCGGCAAGTTTTATTCACTCTGTCTCTCACACACAAACACACAAAGACACAGAACATGGGTCTGGAGCTGATTAAGAGGCCATTTGGGAGCTCACTCTGGGAAAACTCTGCCGCTCTCCTGTTTGCTCACAAAGGTATGAGTGTTGGTTTGGAGTTCCAAAAAAAAAAAAAAGAGGGGGGTGGGGGTGGGGGGGTGTTAAAGAAAAAGAGAAGCTGAAAAATGTTCCCAGGTCTTGGGGGTGAAGAGAAGAGAGGGTTGGGAGCAGACGTGCTGAGATGCCCAGAGCAGAAATATGAGTGATGCACTAAAGAAAAATATCACGCTCGCAGAGTACACGACTCAAAGACTTCCGTGTTTCCGGGAGGTTAGGGCAGGTCAGCAATTCTCTCTGGACTCAGAGACTGACAGATGCAGTCGTCTGTGCGTGCGTGTGTATGTGTAGCAGTATTTTTATTGTAAACTATGTTTCTTACTTCTTAACGGATACATTTTACTATTCTCTTGAGATGCAGAGGAGGAATGTTGTTGATTTGAGTTGAACAGCTAAAACAATTCGAGTGCACTCCTAAAAAAGAATGGTTTCATCTACTGACCTTAACCCTTGCATGCATTATTTAAAACAGTACAAATACATGCATAAAAATAGCAACAACATTTTAACAGAAAAAATCTAATAATGGAAAAAAAGTATTACGTATAATTGTATATTGTTAACAATCATTAAGATAATATATACATACTGTATATAATGATAAATATAAAATTACTGTACAGTATATACAAAATACAAACTATACACAGTGTTTAGGACTACTACATGAGAAGGAAGTGTGGACGAGTGATGGGTCGTTCATGAACGATTCGTTCTTTTTGCACGAATCTTTAACGTGACTCAGAAGAGCAAGTAGTCTCGGAGAGTGATTCATTCATTTTCTACTGAGCGCGCATGTGCAAATCATCGCAAAACCTCCGTAGGTTATGTACAGGAAACAGAATTGAGCGATTCTTTCTCAGTGACTCTTCTACTCCAAGTCGTTCATTCTTTTGTCACGTGACTCCCATAGACGTTATGCAGTGCAATAGATTCAAAAGAACAAACGACTCAGACTAGAAGATATGAGAGGTGAGCTACTCATTCTGTTTATTATAATATGTCCTTAGCTGCATTGTAATATTTTCATTAATGGAACTACAGCCAAAATTTGTGTATGTAGACGTATTGGGGGTCTTTTTTATTAAAAATGCAACATTTTATTTTATTTCTTATCAAAACAATGAAATTAACTAAATGAACAATGAAATTAAAAAAGATTAGTTCATTTTGATGAACGAGATTCAAAGAACTGAGTCACTAAAATGATTCAAACTTCCCATCACTAGTGTGGACATTGTGCATTTTTTAAATTTTTTGGATTTTTGGAATTATTTGATTTATTCCTCTAATAAACGTTTTATGAGGGTTGTTCAAATCAAACCGGGACTTGTAATAAAATTTCTCATGGTGACGTCATAAAACCGATTGACATTTACAGAAGACTTCACGCAAACTATGGCCGTAAAATATTTAGATAGTGCAAATGTTTTAAAGAAGGCCGTATATCATTGAATCAGAGTGAATCAGTCCTGGCCTCACTTCAAGCCATTTCCACATGTTTGGGTCATTAAAGGAGTTCCTGGGAGGCCAGTGTTTCAGACATGAAACAAGCAGTCCGATCCACTTTCTCTGGAGCGCAACTGATCCTGTTATGAACTGCATCCTGTTATTCTGGACAATCAAAAGTCCCAGTTTGACTTCAACGCTCCACATATAAAATTATACAGTTAAGATAAAATTCCATCCATGGATGTGGCTTAACACATAGCTAATATATTCCAATATATTGTATATATATATTTATTTTTATTCTGTGTTTTATCGCTCTTATGATCTGTAATTTGTCTACTAACATTTTGTATGAAAAAAAAAGACATCAACTTTTTATTATTTTATATTTATTTTTAAATCACTGTGGAACATAATCAAATTAGTTCCTGTTATCACTCCTGTTATAGCAGCTATAAATCGTCATTTCCTCACCAGCCTGTCTTTTCAGATCTCTCTTGAAGTTAATGAGGCAAAATAAACAGCTTGTCATGTCACCGGGAAAAGCGCAAGCACAAAGTTGTCTTAAAACAACTTTGTCTTAAAGACTGCCCCTGTGTCTAAAAGCTAAATGTGTCTAAATCTTTTGCATCTTCTCAGTCCATTTCTGTGTCACGTCAGTGCCTCGCATAGTAATGAAAACGCATTCGAATGAAAGAAACTTGCAATTGAAGAATAATTAACACCTTCTGATTCAGAACTGAATATGTTTCAACAGGGTTGTAGTTTAATTACATCCTAAAGTCTGAACATCAACTGCTCATCATCACACTCCAGTGCGGGAGAGTTTACATGATTTAATGAATAAAGTAAGCAACTGCAGAGAAATTAATGAATTGTAGAGATACATTTCAATTCATTTGTTCTCTATACCACAGGGTTACAGGAAGCCTGAAGTCTATCCGAGAGGAATCGGGGCACAAGTACATCCTAGATGGGGTGCCAATCCATCTCAGGGCACACAAGCCAGTTAGCCTAATCTGCATGTCTTTGGACTGTGTGAGGAAACCTGAGTAATCAGAGGAAACCCACCAAGCACAGGGAGAAAGTGCAAACTTCTCTCTCTCTCACACACACATACTGTATACAGATCTGAGGTGGGAATTTAACCTTTTACCACTATGCCACTATACATTTAAATCTTTTTCATAAATTGTGTATTTTCTTTTCTTTAGACTGGAGGTCACATCAAAATATTAAAGGCACAGGTTTATTAAATATGGAAACAAAAACTGTTACAAGTGTTATGATTTGATATCTTATTCCCACACCTAACTAAATAATGTGCAGATTTTGCTAGATTTTATTATTATTATTATTATTATTATTATTATTATCATTTTTATTATTATAAATTTATTAATTAATGTATTTATTATTAGTAGTAGTATTATCATCATCATTATTATTATATTAATAATGTATTAATTTATTTATCTATTTATTTATTTATTTATTTATTTATTTATTATTATTATTATTATTATTATTATTATTATTATTATTATTATTATTATTTGTAGACTATTTTCCAGTGGTTTACTTGCTGTTTATGTTTTCAAACCTAAATATATCTGCCACTGGCAATAAATGTTGAGGTGAGAAATTATTTCAGACAATTCAACCTGTACTGTATATCCAAGTCAACATTTCAAATATGTATTTTCATTATTTTTCATATTCAACAAAGACAATAACCTCTTGCTTGTTTGAAAGCCTCACTTAAACCATGTGGATTTTTTAAATTATGATTTTTAAGTAGTACAACGATCACGACTGTCTAAGGACTGGTCTAACGCATAATAGTTATAAATCAGAATAATTATGGGTTAGTTTAAAATTTTTATAAGAAAAGCTTTAAGAGCCATCCCTAACACAAACCTTACATTACATGTTTCAAACGTTAACCTCTGTAACTGTGATGGTCGTAAGAAACCGATCCAAACTTGAATTCTTAATCCTAGCTCAGCACGAGACAATGGCAGAACGCATCTGGTTCCCAAATGTTCTGAGTGACCCCCTGTACCTCCCTCTTCTTCTGTTTCTTTATGCTGCTGTCTGCGCCGTGCCCGGAGGCTGCTGCTCATTTTGGATCCTGTCGAACCCTTCCTTCAGAACCCCAGATCAAACGGCGCTCACGTGACAAAAATAAACACAGGAAAAATGACATCAGAATGATACTCGAGAGCCGACTCAAAATCCAATCTGCTCTGCTTTCGGAGACGGCCGCTGTACAGCTCGTCTTTCATCCCATCTTTTTTTTTTTTTTTTTTGCATCAGGCTGTGAAACAACGATCCCTGTGGGGAGCCGAATGAGATTGTGATGTGGATTAACACTCGTGTGCACCTCCAGAAGGTGGTAATATGATCTGTCGTGTAAATAGGAAGCATGATCACGGACTAGAGTGATTTGCTAAATCCTAGTCAAGGTAGAACTGACATAAACTTGAGGATGGGAGAGGAAGTCAGACTCTGTAGGCATTAAACACTCAGGGGCAGGAAGAGTGCTAGAGTCCTAGAGGATGATGATGATAATGATTTAGAGAACAGGAATAACAGGAACATTTTGAAGGACTGGGATGATGCCTGAGCTTTGAAAGGAGGACCCCCTGCCTGGCATATTGTAGTGTTTTCTCAGCTCCCAGCACACCTGAATTAACAAATCAGCTAATTAACAGGCTTTTCTGAATAGACATGTGTGCAGGGAAAACACAGGGGGGAACTCTAGAACCAGGGTTGGGAACTACTGTTTTAAAGGACTGGGATATCACTGGTGTACAAAAGGAAATCAGTCAGCTGATCATTTTTGAACACTAAATTTCTAAGGTCTATGAAAGATTCATGGCATTGAGCTGTACATGTGTGCTTGTTTTAATAGAATGAAAGAAGATGATTCTGGTGCTATGTTCACATAATTTTACCTTTTTATAACCATAATAGAATATATTATATAAATAGAATATATAATATATATACAATAATATACCAGGTTTGTCCCTGCATCAGTGGACAAAAAATACCAAAAATAATACCCATTAGTATTATGATCCCAAAAAAAGAACCTGAAATTCTTCTAAAATTTATATCATATTTCATAGTTCCAAAAAACTCAACAAACTGACAAATAAACTTATGACAACAGCATTTTTTTTCTCCCACATAACGATTGGCTGAGAAGTATTACCCTTTTCCTCTTTCTCTTAAATGCAACCTTAATGGACGCTCGCAAATTTGCGGTGTCTCAATCCGACCTGTCAAGAACCAGAAAAAGCGCTTTGCTTTTATCTGCCTTACGCCGTCGCCAACATCTGGAGGTCCTCCAGCGGTAAATCTCCTCGTCTCCATGTCCCATCCTTTAAGCACGTTTAAGCTGCTACATGGAATCGACCTACGTGACCTCCAGCACGATTTCTGCCACTCTGCAGGACGGCTGTCTATGCCCTTAGATGAATCAACGTGATTAGAAAGCATAAATAACAAAACAAAAAAAAAAGGGCAAAGATGATTATCACTAATTTATTCATAAAAGTGACAGTTTGCAAAGCGTAACAGGGCGAAAGGTCGGCGCGGCGAAACCCCTGCTGTCTGGGCGGATTAGAGCCGAGACAAGTGAGGCCGAATTTGAGTTTGTTGGTATCGAGGCAACGTCTCTGCCTACTGTCTTCTGTCTAAGTGGAAATAAACTGCGGCATGGAAAGGACTGTGAGAAGCTGTACAGTGTTACAAGAGACAATAAACTGAAGTGATGTTTGTATTAGAAATTCTGATAATATACATAAGGGAACTTAAAGGCCAATAACAGCATCTTATACGCAAAAAAAAAAGAGTTATAAATAGGTTTTTTACATGGCACTGAATCAGACAATTTATGCTCAACATATTTCTTTGATTCGACCCGAATGCAGGAAGTGAAATAAGCTGTGTGTTTTCTTTTTGTAGACGCCAGAGGCTAAACTGAACCAGAATTCATAAAGGACAGTGCAGTAGAGCTGTACGTCTCCAGACACAGATGCTCTTCAACATAAGTTTTGGTTCTGTTAATAAACTCAAAGGCACCAAAAATAAAGTTCATAGTTTATTATCTGGTCAAAGAGACCCTTATAACACTTATGACCGAGAATAAAGGGCTCAAAACGCCCAAACTGCTCCATTACTCGAATAAGTTTGGAGAAAATACTTTTTATTAAAATTAATCCTTGAATTTTCAGGCTGCCATTTCAGCTTTGCCTTGAGAGTGTGTGTATAAATCATGGCCTGTGGAGTGCTGGCTCCAAGCATGCCCTGATGCCTCCAAAATGACATTGGGCCTGGTCTCCGGTTTCACCCCTCCTTGTCCTGATCGATAGATCAGGCCTAGCTTTTACCCTGGGAGCTTCTAATGGCAGGAAGTCCTGGAGCCCGTCGTAATGCTATCTCTGCATCGAGGGAGGGAGGGAGAGAAGAGCTGAGAGATCCTGACGCAGTTCTCAGTAATAACTCCAACATACAAAGAGCACCCAGGCTCACTCATCAGCCATAAAAATGAAAGACCTTGCTAGAAGAAAAAGAGAGAGAGAGAGAGAGAGAGAGAGAGAGAAACTTCAAAAGGACAGCAGCAGAGCAGCAGGACTCGCTCGGAGCGCCGCTCAGTCTGGAGAGAGGAACCTTTATCAGGGCCTGCTATGGATGTGCATAACTGCATGAGCATTAACTAAATCTCCTCCTGAGTGGCGTGTTCAGAGATATGGACAGCACCAAGGTGCCACTGGCTTCCAAAAAGCCCCATGGAGCTCTACAAGCAGCAGGATCCTCCAAGAGAGACGCTGAGGTAATGGTTTCCTTATGGGCTCACTGGGCAAGACTGATGGCCTGACAGAAGGTATGTTAAATATCTCCTCCTCTGACGGCAACACTGGGAGCCTGACCCTTTTGAAAGGGAAGGCTTAACAAGAGACCAGGGAGATCAGTGAGCTGTAATATGTCACTGGGAGTTAAAGGAAGGCTGCGAAGCTCCTGTAGGATCGGATGCCAAGTGTATACAGGGCTTGTCGGGGGCATCTTTTAATGTGCTAGACTGTTTGGAAAGAGATCGCTCTCGTCTGGTCTTAAGATGACGATTTTACAATTCGGTTCCCAGGTTTAAAGCGTGCCGCCTAATATTAACACCAAAATTTTGCTTAAGAGTAAAAAGTTTGCTTAAGGTTAAAAAGTAAGAGTGGAAAAGAGTTTCACCTGAGAGCAAAGCAGCATGACCAGCTCCACCACCGAGGTACTCGACTTCATACACACCAGACCTGATGGAGCACAAAGAGAAAAGGCATTAGGAATCATGCTTGTTAATATCTGTGTACATTTGCTATGCAAGGAAAAATCGTTTGACAAGTACAGTCATGATAAACATTTCTGATATTTATATTCATAACACCTATAATAAATAAGGCATAAAAATGAATTCATGTTATGGACTTGTGGTGTGTCACAGCGCAACATAAAGCCGTTTATTATTATTATTATTATTATTATTATTCAATAAAATCATGGCCTAAATCTGCTCTTATAACAAAGAAATTTGTGGAATTTTATACAACAGAATTTGATTGTTGTGCAAAACATGTTAGTTCGCTTTCTTAATTATCTCAGAACACTTTTTTCACTTTTTCTCGCTTTTCTCCCCAGCATTTCAAAATTAATATGAATAAAGTAGGTTTGACTGAAAATCCCCTGGAGGAAATCTTTATTTCTTCCAATACCTTGATCTTTAACTGTTACTAAAGTTTACATCGATAAGAATCATGTGCCATACAAGTCATAGTAAGTTAACTACAAAAACATTAACATATTAGTACACACTTTTTAATATAAACCTATGATGAGTTGCCTTAAAACTAGAACGACTGTCAACTGCAACAATCAAAGTCCAGAATTCAGCATCTCTGTTATAACAACGATTATCGTATCTGCAATTCAGTCGCTTTTGTGTAAATAAGCCTGGTTAAGTGTGGATGCATTTAAAGCTTCCTGTACTGTATGATAAAGCCACTGTCATGTCCAAGCCTGGTCTTTGAGATGGCTAACAGTTCTCTGGGCGCAAGATAACGTCTCCGGAGTGGTTAGAGGTCATCTTCTGCATGTCAGACTGAGATTATTTTAAGGAACATAAATTGTGGCGTATCTTTGCTAAATCCTCGGATTGCCCAATGGCGCCAAGAGCAACAGCAGACCTAGAGCGACAACATATTCTTGTTAAGACAAATTCAAGTGAACACAACAAGGTCACCGAAATCTTCTCAAACTCTTAACAACACATAATTGAAGGTATTTATTTTTTCACAGAGAAGTGCATGCGGCAGAGCAATGTTCAAGGAGCGATAGAACTAGATTTTGTAAATACTCTATGTCGTTCTAGGTCATAATTTTTTTTGTGTGTCTGCTCCTGTATAGCTTCGATAAATGATTAACAACCCTCACATTTTTGAACAACATGTCCCTTCTTTCTGGGAATTGTTAACATTAGTGTTTGCGGTAAATAGCTGCTTTAATTATGGTACCCTGGTACATAAGAATCAAGAATCCACCATACTTGTGGTTTAAACTCTCTAGTGTGAAATTGTTGTCTACATCGATATCTGTGAGCGGTGTATAAATATTGAAGGATTTGACTTTGGATAGTAAAATATCTTCTCAAAGTCAGACGAACAGCATGAAAAATACTTTATGGTTGCACTCAGCGCTGTAGTGGTATAAAAAAGACAACATACCAGGAAAAAGAAATATTAAGAATATTTCTTGGAAATTCGCTGTTAAGCAACAGCATGAAAGGAATGAATATAGCTGAAGTCGATGAAGTTTATTAAACTCTATTAAGAGTTTAAAACAATGAAAGACAATATAATATTATAATATAAAAGAATATTTACAAGAGAGTTTTTTAAATATATTATTATAATGTTAGCCAGGTGGTGATGTGATTATATTATATTATATTATATTATATTATATTATATTATATTATATTATATTATATTATATTATTGCCTTTTTGAGGCCTTTTGCTAATGTCGGCAGGAAAAGCCTTTTCCATACATTCAAATATTGAAATATTGTTATATAGTTATGTTGTCAAACTTTAACTGATGTCAGAGTAAATGCTAGTGAGGTGGGGTCAGCAGTGGGTCATGCTAGTCAGATGTGGGTAAATGCTAGTGATGTATGTAAATGCTAGTCAGATGTGGGTAAATGCTAGTGATGTATGTAAATGCTAGTCAGAGGTGGGTAAATGCTAGTGAGGTGTGGGTAAACGTTAGTCAACCGTGGGTTATGCTAGTCAGAGATGGATAAATGCTAGTCAGATGTGTGTACCGTATATGCTAGGGAGGTGTGGGTAAACACTAATCAGAGGTGAGTAATGCTAGTCAGAGATGCGTAAATGCTAGTGAAGTATGGTCAGCAGTGGGTCATGCAGGTCAGATGTGGGTAAATGCTAGTGATGTATGTAAATGCTAGTCAAAGGTGGGTAAATGCTAGTGAGGTGTGGGTAAACACTAGTCAATGGTGGGTTATGCTAGTCAGAGGTGGGTAAATGCTAGTTAATGGTGGGTTATGCTAGTCAGAGGTGGGTAAATGCTAGTCAGGGATGGGTAAATGCTAGTGAGGTGGGTAATGCTAGTCAGATGTGTGTAAATGCTAGTGAGGTGAATAATGCTAGTCAGAGGTGGATAAATGCTAGTCAGATGTGGGTATATGCTAGGGAGGTGTGGGTAAACGCTAATCAGAGGTAGGTAATGCTAGTCAGAGATGAGTAAATGCTAGTAAGATGGATAATGCTAGTCAGAGGTGGGTAAATGCTAGTTAGGGTAAACGCTAGTCAGAGATGGGTAATGCTAATGAGGTGAGGGTAAAGCTAGTCAAAGATGGGTAAATGCTATTGAGGTGTGTTTAAACGCTAGTCAAAGGTAGGTAAATGCTAGTAAGGTGAGGGTAAACACTTGTCAGAGGTGGGTAAATGCTAATGAGATAGGTAACGTTAGTCAGAGGAGGGTAAATGCTAGTCAAAGGTAAGTAAACGCTAGTCAGAGGTGAGAAAATTACATTTCTGAAATTTAGGAGGTGCATAAATGCCATCTGTTCTCTACTACAGATAGTTGTTCTAATCTATAATATCTCACATTTAGTCTTATAGAAATTTGGGTTACTTCTTAAAACGATTTAGAACAAACCTGGAAATGGAAACACACACAAAAGTAGGACAGATGGACAAGTATAGCATTCAGAGTCTTCCTCAAAGCATCGTGCATCATGCAACCCAGCATGATACGAATACACTATCTGTATCCGTATCACACTCAAAATATTTGTGTCTGTTTTAGGAATCCAACTGAATCTAGAGAAGTGGGTGTTGCTGAAATCGGAAGGTGTTTAGAAAACACTAGGGGAAAGCACACAGCATGGTGCATGAATGCTGGCTCTGATGGTTCCTCAGCCTCAGCTACATCACTCCAGTGCGTAATCATCCATAATTTCTGCTCACATATTAATTCTTTTGGTACCTGATCATAATATATAGTTAGTTTTGCTGTAGTTCTGGCAGTAAGCCAGAAGAAATAAATGAAAATGCATCATTTAATTTAAATGCCTCGGCACCTCGTATGGTCACGTTAATGAATGTGCTCTTTGTTGGTCCCATGAGCTTCATATTTCAGACTGATGAAAATAAAATAAAATAAAAAAACATTTGTATAAGTTTTTTGATACACCCTAGATACACACAGTGCACTTCCTGTTCATATCTACAGTATTTGTACACGTATTGAACATATCTATTCTTTTGGAGATAATGTTATTAGCTGGTTACTTCCATAGTTCCCATACAGACACTTAAAGACAGGATGTGAACTTTTCAACATTTGAGTGCTGGTGCTTTTGTTTTGCTCTGTATTTAGGAGTAGAGTATATCATGCCTATGAAATAAATATCAGCTTGTACACATTCATGGTATGGCATCAAGTTTTGAAATCTCCAGCATGCTAATGAAAAGATCAGCCATCTTAACTACCCCAAAACCGCCACCATGTCGGTGAAACATCCACTTAAATCTGAATGACCGCTTCGCTATTCAAACTGCGGAAGCAATGACTGCAATGTTTCAGAGGACAAGTATCCTTGGCCCCGTCCTTACAATCCCTCTTTCACATTTACGAGGCTGAGGTTATGTCCCAGCATGGCGTACATGGCGTGACCTCTAAACAGGCTGCGTGACCCGCTACTCTCACTCCATCCTCCCATAAGTCAGGTGGCTGCTTGACCCTGGGACACGCTGCTGGACAAACTAAATGCATTCTATTTAAACAGAGCCATGCCAAGCTTTTCCACTTAATGGCACGGTGCCTGAATGTGTCACTGTCAGACGACTGTAGCAGCTCCACGTCAGGCCGCTGAGCATTCACAACAAGCACACTGTTCCACCATGAGGCCTCGATCTCAACTCCAAGTGCACCAGAGCGATTCAGGGGGCCGGGCAGGACATAATTGCCCCCTGTGACCGTGGGCCTGAAGGGGGGACGGGCAAGGGCTTGACCCCTGATGCCGTGTCGGGTGATGGATGGTGGGTAATTATGGGTAAATATGGCGCCTTTGCACCAGCGAACAGTATTTCAGCTGTGAGAGAAAGGAAGTGAGGAAGGTGGAGGAGAAAACAGGCATCTCTTCTTCGGGCCTGCAGGATGGACAAATGGAGGAATGGGGCTGATGCAGTGAAGGGGTGGCAGAGCAAGAGGCATGAGTCATGCCCTGGAAATTGGTGATTATGTGTCTGGGAGTGTGCTCAGCTTTGTTTAGGAAGACATGGCATAGAAACATACGACTGCGGTCAGAAATATTTTGAACAGAAGAGACGATGGTCATGCAGTTGTGTTTTGGCGAGTTTAGGATTATAATAAACACATGTTGAGGTTGGAACTGAAGTCTGATCTCACGACTGACTGTTTTATGTCTGTTAAATAGGGCCTGTTACATTCTGAGGTGTTGGGGGTATTGATTTTTTTGGTATTTCCTAAACCAATTTTATTTTAGGTAGCCTCTTCATTGTGAATTAAACAAACAAATAAAACAAATAAATAAATAAATAACAGCAACAACAGCAATAATAATAATAATAATAATAATAATAATAATAATAAATCTCCAAAAAAAAACAAAGCTAAATTTTCTTTGAATAAACAAATGACAAACAAATGAAATAATGAATGAAAAATTAATTAAATAAATAAATAAACACTACTACTACTACTACTACTACTACTACTACTAATGATTATTATTATTATTATTATTATTATTATTATTATTATTATATAATAATATATTTATTAATTAATAAATACACTGCTACTGCATAATAATAATAATAATAATAATAATAATAATAATAATAATAATAAATCTATAAAAATTCAAATATAACCTTGACTGTCCATTTATTATTTTATTATTATTATTATTATTATTATTATTATTATTATTATTATTGACCTACAAAAATTCCATTAAAAAATCTAATCAGTAAATATACACACTACTAATAATACTTCCAAATAGTATTATTAATAATTTTCAACCAGGTGAAAATTGAAAATTACAATAATAACAATAATAATAATAATAATAATAATAATAATAATAATAATAAATCTATAAAAATTCAAATAAAACCTTGAATGTCCATTTATTATTTTATTATTATTATTATTATTATTATTATTATTATTATTATTATTGACCTACAAAAATTCCATTAAAAATCTAATCAGTAAACAAACACACTACTAATACTACTTCCAAATAGCATTAATAATAATAATAATAATAATAATAATAATAATAATAATAATAAATCTATAACAATAAAAATACAAACCTTCAATGTCCATTATTATTATTATTATTATTATTATTATTGACCTACAAAACTTCCATAAAAAAATCTAATCAATAAAAAACAAAAAGTTCCATGTGTTATTATTATTATTATTATTGGATTACTGAAGGTAGTTACATTTTAAAGAAGCCTCAGCAGAGTAACAGTGTGTTAGTGCAGAAAGAGGAACCTTGTGAAAGACTCACTGTGTGTTACTGAAGGTGAATTTCTCTAAGATGAGAGATGTAAGTGAGACTTAAACTCCAGCTCTCAGTAATCATTGTGTTTTGTCACACCTTAGAGAAATGCAGTATGAAGTGGAGGAACGAGTGCGGGGATGCTGACGACTCGTTTTCTCCACCGCTCGGTGTGATTGAGAGCGGAGCTCCGTGTTTCTCTAAGCTAGATGTTTATTTAGTCTCTCGGCAGCGTGAGATCGGCCTGAGCTCACACTTATTCACACTCGTCACTGCAACACACACCCTTCCTCCACTTTCCCTTTATCCTGACTCAATCTGTCACCTCAGTCACTCAATATGTGACGCCTGTGTGAATTACTGAGAAGAGTACTCTCTCTCTCTTTCTCTCTCTCTAGTTCTATGTCCTCTTTTCTTTACTCTTCTCGATAGTTGGAGATGTTTCTGTAAATCTTCATTATGTTTTCTGTCTGATTATTTTAGGGCAAACGCAGAACTGAACTCAATTAAGAAAAAGGTAACAAAAAAGATTTTAAAAAAAAACAAACTATGGAACAATTAATAAAAAATAAAAACAAACAAAAATAGAGTGCCAAAAAGAGAAAACAACAAATGAAAAGAAAGGAAACTGAGCAAAGAAGATAAAAAAGAATAAACAAAGAATAGGAGAAACTAAGGATTATTTTTATTATTCAAAGAAATAAATTTTTTTTAAAGGATGCATAGATAGGTAGGTAGATAAATAGAACTGAATAAGCAAAAACAAATGAGAACATAAACGTGTGTGTGTGTGTGTGTGTTTGTGTGTGTGTGTGTGTTTCTGTGTGTGCATATGCATGTGTGTGTGTATGTTTGCATGTGTGTGTGTGTGCGGTTTGGACATTACTCACAGGAACACATATTTTCACAGCACTGTAATGTAATGGTGAGTCTTGAGGTTTGAAGCTCCAGCAATACATTAAACCAAACACACTCCTATTGAGGCGCGCTGGAGGCTATTCTACACTATGTTACGCTACCATACGCCATAATACGCTGGACGCAGGTACTGAACACAGTGTGGAGTGTGAGTGTATGTATGAGATGTCTGAGAGTAAATGTGTATGTTGTCCTTCCTCACCACTGCATGAGAGGACACAGTGAGACACAGTTGCTCCAGTGAATCCTACACTTGCCTTTATTTCTTTCTATTTAAATGAATGCAGCTCTAAACCAGCGGTTATGATAACGAGAGCTCAGTCTCTACAAACTCGACATTTTTAACTGATTCCCTTTTTATAATTAAATCAGTTGACAAACCCAGGGAGAGCAAACACTGCCTTTAAACCTGATTTGTAGTTATTTATTCATTAAAACAATGATGTACCTTCTATAAGAAGCTCTTGGCCATGGCTGCCCAGAAGAGTGCGGCTCAGGAACGGGGCAAAGTCCACAAAGATCTCCCTCAGTAACGGGGCGACCTTCTCCAGGGCTCGCTCCAACTTAGCAGTGATACTGAGCGAGAGAGAGAGAGAGAGAGAGAGAATATGATTTAAACTACAGCAGTTTGGGATCTGGAGTTGTGTAACAGGAGAGAGTCTTTACCCGCGCCTCCGCGGAGCGCAAACCTGAATCCTGTCAATGCAACAGCCATACAGGTTAACCATGCTCTTCAGGTGTGGAAGATAGGATTTGTTCCCTCTCTCTCTCTCTCTCTCTAGCCAATCCTGAGTGTCTATGAGGTACAGTATGATGAAGAGGCGAGGCAGCACTTTTCTCTGAATGTTCTATGTGGACACATGATGCTGTATGTTTGTAAAGCTGTGGTTATCTTCACATGTCAGAGGAAGCAGAGGAGGAGACAGTCACAAATCGTTTTTATTCTCAATCTTTAAAAAGAAAGGAAGAAAGAAGGAAGAAAAAAAGACAAATAAAAGAAAGAATAGATAGATAGATAGATAGATAGATAGATAGATAGATAGATAGATAGATAGATAGACAGACAGACAGACAGACAGGAAGGAATGATATAAAAAAGAAGCAAAAAAATTGGTAAAAGAAAGAAAGAAAGAAAGAAAGATGGATGGATTGATGGAAATAAACTTAAAAACAACTAAACCAAAAAATAAAGATACTGTAGATAGATAGATAGATAGATAGATAGATAGATAGATAGATAGATAGATAGATAGATAGATAGATAGAT
>JAQMYG010000003.1:4864186-4877139 GCA_030014215.1 Clariallabes teugelsi | reverse complement strand
GAACCTTTGATGCTGAAAATAAAACAAGAGACAAAGAACTCAATGGACGTCCGTGTCGTGAGTAACCGAATGCAAAAAGAAAGATACGCGTCAGAACTTGTGGAATAACATGCCCGTACAATATAGAAACCAGAAACAGGTTATGACAATTTTTTTTTTTTTCTGATTATTGAATGTAAGAAACACATTTGTTTTAAGAAAGCATAAATATGGAGCCAATTCACATCCGATTAACAGGTGCAATGTTTCCATTTGTAAAAGTAACAAGATTCATGCAGAGTCATGCAACTACTCTGATTATTACTATTGAACATTGTTTTAAAGGATTATTTACCAAATATAATCAGAAGTTTAATTTCTGCTCTCCGAACCTGTTTATTCTGCATTTAGTGTCTTCATAGATTATCAAACTCGATGATAAATTAAGATAAATGAAGTCAACCTAAGACTTACATTTTTGTAATTTTTGTAATAAATGAATGCATAAAACCAATTAACATTTATAGAAGACGTTAAGCACAGTAAAACATTCGAATTGGGCAAACGCTTTAACGCTAGAAGCGCTGAGTACCGGTCATTTGACCGCAATGGAAAAGAAAAAAAAATACTTCACGCTCGATCAAATTCCAGGACCCTCCTTTCATGACTTTTCCTAGATCTGTGAGCTTAATCACCCTGCATGCTTACATTTTCAAAATTGCACCAGTAAAAGCCAGTATAAAGCTATTTTTTTCTTATGCCGCAATTTGGCGCGCGGCGTGCCGCAACTTGCCGCAAGCAACATTCGGGAATTGAAATAAATGTGTTGTGCTTCACTGAATATCCGCCAGATATTTAGTTAGCCTAAAACAATGCTGAATCAAACATGAATTTTATTTTGTTTTACAATAGATCTTTCATGATGAATGTGTGTATATGTGCTTCATATTATTTTCATAAGGATGAAATGAGATGCCCAAATTCGTGCTTTGAAATTCATTGTAAGTTTCTTATATAGTTTTTGTAATGTCAGGGACAAAACAATGAATGACAGGGCAATGCCTCGGTTTAAATGGTCTTGAAATTTATTTAATTTCCTGATAGTAGGCTGTCTGATAGTGTTAACTATGCGAATGTCTTTAAAACATCTCAATGACTCACTGGAGTCATTTTCAAACATTCAGCGAGTGGAACGCCTGATCCTTGAAAATTTATGGGAGAGACGCATCTGTCCACTCACACAGTACAGAACTCCAAATGGGAATTATTTCCACATTCCCCATACAGCCCTGACCTCACTCCAAACCATTTCCACATGTTTGGGCCATTAAAGGAGCTCCTGGGAGGCTGGGGCTTCAGACATAAAGAAGGCAGTCTGATCATGGCTTTTTAAAAAAAAATTTTACTTAATGGTGTCCAAGCACTAGCATTGGGATAAATGCATTAATATAGCGGGATATTATATAGAGAAATAAAGGGAGTTTTTACTCTCATAAATGTGTTCTGTTATTCTACAAAATCAAAAGTCTCAGTTTGACTTGAATGCCCCTCATATTGGATCACTAAGTAAAGTTCCTTAAGGGGACTAGGGTTATACATTTATATTTATATGTGCCAAAAAATTACCCCATGATATAAAAACTGGACAACTACAAAAATGTATAACAAGATGTAATTTTCTATCATAAAAGTAATGATGTAATTACAATAAATAACTCTTGAACTATAGCAAAACAAATGTGAATCTGTTTCTAAAACAAAAACAGCTAAAGTCATGTTATTTTTGTGTATCACTGTTTTCTACTTAGAATCATTCACAAATAATTTAAGCTGGGTTGTTTAAAGCTGCGTAAAATCGACTGTTATGATGTACTTTGACGTAAGCATCCTTGTTTCAATAACATAATGAATTAATTTATTTCTCTACTTATTTATGTAGTTATTTATATCTGTTGTGTATAGAGGAAAAAAATAATCAATATCCCTTGAAATCAATGTGTTTTCGGATGTACTTAAGTGACATGCAGTCTGTGTATCGATTTAACCTCGGCTCTACAGCTTCATGAATGCAGCGGGCAGTATGCTTGAATCGAACCCTGAACCCTGTGTGCAATTCGTTTGTGTCAGTGAGGACACAATCACACTCACGTGCAGACCCTAACATAGCCAAAGCCAAACTTTTGTACAGGCGTGTAATTTACACTTAAATCCGAATATACTGTAGATACTGAAATACTAAACAAGACATATCTTAGTATGTAGTTTCTAAAGCTTGTGTGAAGGGCATCCTAGACTAGGCGAAAAAATAAATAACAACATCGAGTACCTGAGTGGAGAATGGAATTCAGCTGGGACTCCCTCACCTTGGCAGGAGTGTGGATCCAGATAGCCGCGTTAAACAGGATGTGGTCACACAGCTGCTTGAGAAGCGGGGCGCCGTGGCTCAGGCCGTCCAGGTACTTTGCGAAACCGAGGAACTGCTCCAGCACAGCCCTGGTGATGTGCACCCGTGACGACTACACAACAAAAGTGCATTGTCAGTTAGTTTGAAATGGTTTGACTTTGGAGCAGAGTGTGAGTGTAGACTTTAACTTTGCCAGAAGTTTGTAGGTGATTAGAAGTGGATGTGACGGCACCTGTGAGGTAGGTGTGAGCTGTGAGCGGGGCCGAAACAGATGGCGAGCTATGTGTGAATGAGACAGCGAGCAGCGGGAGTGATGTTGTACTGAGACCAGCTCAGCCCAGGTGCTGTCTCATGGCAGCTCACATTTATAGAGGGACAAAATAGGGCTGCTTTTTCCCCCTTGCTGAGCCCAAGGTGAAGAAGAGAAATGGAATTTGACAGAGGGAGATGGATGAAGGGAGGATGTAGGTCTGTCAGACTCTCCGCCTGATCGCTTAATTTCCTGATCTATCACTGTTCAGAACACGAAGGCTGAGAAATGGATTTTTTTTGTCCCCCTGTAGCAGCACCTAAATGTACTACTCATTCATGACACTGGATCATTTCCCATTACTTTTAATGAAATGTACAGTAGGATCATTTTAATCCACACTCAATACTACTTCGGTACCAATAGTACTATTGACTAGTAGTGGTATTAGAATAAGGGAGAGGAGAAGAAGAAAAATAGGTAGAGGGGAAAAGAAGAATATGAAAGAAAAGGAGGAGAAAAATTAATGGAAAAAATGATAAAAGAAAAGAATGAGGAGGATGAAGAGAAGGACGCAAAGGAGAAGAAAGGATTTGGAGGAAGAGAAGCAAATATTCCTTCATTCAGTATTCAATTTTTATCAACTGTTCATGTATTAATTAAGACTGTGTAAACTCTGTATAAATATGGAAATTAATGCCATGTTTTATCACTTTCTGTACAAGGGGGAGTGCAAACAAAACGGTCCAAGAGTGGATACTTGAGGGACATCACATTCTGACATTTACAATCTAGCTCTATCAATTTGGAGTCTCTTAGAGATTCATCAATTTGCAGTCACACTGAGATAAGAACACACACACACACACACACACACACACACACACACACACACACACCAGAAAATGTGATCTTGTATGATTTTTGTCATGTAATTTTGTCTTTTTAAAAAACTCTTTTAATGCTTTTAATCATCTGAAGTAAAAGACTAGAGAATAGGAGAGGTTATTATAATATTATCAGCTGTGTATTCTGGGATTGCTCACTATTGATGGCAAGTGTAAAGTGTGCGATTATTTTTTATGTGATTTTAAATCTGATGTCCATCTGGTTGACATGTTCTCTGTTCTGCTGTCAAAGTCTAAAAGCATATTAGGTGGTCATTGCCAAAAATGTAGCGGGAAAAAAAACTGCATATTTAAATTACTTTTTAATCATCATCAGTATCAACAATATTTACTTTTTCCTTATTCAGCAATAACCAAATGCCATTTTGATCATTTTCAATTAACAGTTAGTTTTCAGTGTAATAATACATACACTTAACTGATGTTAAATATATAGCATTACTGTTTATTGTTAGCTTATTACACATTTACTGTACCTTTTGGACAGTAGTGTACGTTGCAATAATTTTTTTCACTCATTATATTAAATCCTTTACTATATATCTAGATTTTAATACTTTATACTTTCCCTCTGTATATTTTTATAGTATTATTCGAATGTTGATTTTTTTTATTGCAAATTTTAGCTTTAGCATAATTGTATTTTTCAATGTAACACTTTGATTTCTACTTTTTAGTAATTCTAATTTTAACGTAAAGTTCCTTTTTTTAATGTCATGGATAGTTGTATAAGATACAATGAAAATTTTTACATAGACATTCATACAGTAGATTTTATTTGATCTGTACAAACTCAGTATGTGACATCCTGGAAATGAGAGGCTGACAATATCAGGAAATTTGAGAGTTTCAAAACAATTCCTTCTAAATCTTTTTATTTTCCCCAGATTCCCAATCTGTAAAATAATTACCTTGTTGCAATGATGTCCACCATTGGGACAAAGTTAGCATGACTTTGATAAAATGACATTGTTAAATGAATGACCCAAACACAACGCTGCAAATACAACCTAAAAACAATAACATTTGAATCTTTATTTGTAGCTATTACCCTGATTAACATGCATTCACACAACATTCGACCACTTCCATGCTCCCTTAAGTTTCTAACAGAATTTAGAATTCTGATCAGAGATTCGGACGGACACAACAGCTTTCCGCACACATTGTGTGTATCTCATGTCACGCATCTCTGGGTGTTGTAATGTCACTTCCCTGTTTAATTTTCTTTCAGAAATATAACTATGAGCTGAATCTTAGCTTCGAAAGTGCTGTAAAACATGGTGTTTCCACAGTGTCCAAACTGCATCTTTCACAGAGGAGATCTCATACAGTATGTTGGTCAATGTTTGTTTTTATTTATTTTGTGGAACAGGATGTTCCCTAGTGGTCCGGTGGAAAGCATACAGATGTCTCGCTGCAGTGACCAGAGTTTGAGTCCCACTCAGGCCCGCGACTTGGTATTGTATAATGTATTTGGTATTAATATTATTTTGTAGTCATTTTTTCAACATTGTATTAGAGGCATTCGTTCAACACCATCGCATCATCATGTAGTCATGTAGTCACGTTGTTCCAACATCATTTCATCAGCGTAATTATAACTTTCGAAAGCAAACTATTAGCAACGTCATCCCAATGTCAGTAACATTATCTAATTATTGTTACTACAATGTTTTGACAACCTAAAATTCTTCCTGGGTCATGTCAGCTCTCATTTCCTGTTTTATTGAAAGCTGGAGCTCCTACTGTAGTGCACATGGTGGTGTAATATCAGGTACATATGATTAAATCATTACACTGTATATCGCACAAGCCTGTAGTGTAGTCTTTAATTTTTGCAAGAAGATATTAAAACTGCTGTCAACTTGATAAACAGGACAGATGGAGATGTCCCCTTATTAGAACACACTAAATATTTCCATTTCTACACAGTTCTGTGCTTTAGAGGATCTCAACAGGATGTAAACACAAATTAGGTCATTTCCCATAATCTCGTTTCTGCCCTGTACTATATTATCTTTTTAAATGATTACTATTTTGGTCACAGTATGAATTATGGAAATGTTAGATTACTGTATTAGTAAAATAGCCAAGGGTGGTACATACAGTACAGTAGATGAAAGCTGCACATTAGACAAAACTGTCTGAAACGTAAAACTAAATAAATAAAAACATTAGCACTAACCTTTTCCAATAGGTATCCAATCACCAGGAAGCCTTTTCCTCCCAGCATCTGCTCCTGCATGGCCACAGAGCTCTTCAGCAACTCCACCAGGAAACCCAGAAGACTGGCGCTGATACACAGAAATAAATATTATGCTGAATAGAACCTTTTTTTTCAGTAATCTCACTAAATTGTCCTGAGTTAAAAGCAGCAGGAACAGCAAAGTCGTCATGTTTTGAATAGTAAAATTGTTTTTCCATTTCTGAGTTATGCTGTAAATTTTGTTCTCCAATAGGTTTTGAATTAATTATTCCACATGCTCCTGTTTCTGTTTCAGTCCTGGCTCCGCCCCTGCTCTGTCATCTGCTCATGTTCACCAATGTCACCACGAATATGTTCACGTGTTTCTTGTTTGCTTGTTTGTTAGTATTAGCAGGGGTGTTAAATACTTGAGAAAACTTGTCTATTATTAAATATTGGTACTTTTGTTCAAGTAAATCTTACTTTTTAGTTCTTACAATTTCAATCAATACCAATTTTAACACAGATTGTTTTTTCCATTTTTTCCTATTAGAGGTTGAGTAGTCTCATTAGCCTCAAACAAGAAAATTAAACCTTATTAAACTAAAGAAATATGATGTGTTGACATCATGTGTTGAGGGATGAGAGACACTTAGTGCTTTCACATCAATCACGGCTCTACAGCCATGAGCTCGAGCGTCTGTGTGCTCACTTAAGTGTAAGAGCACTATCCTATAGCGCTACCCTCTGAGTGGTATATGCCACTCTCAAGTGCGTGATCAAGCAGTCCAAAAAGATGCAGTTTTGTGGCGTCACGTGGCTTGGAGGAAGCATGTGATAACTTTCGCCCTCCCTGGTTGGTGGTCGTAGCCTTGATGTGGAAGTGCCCTGATGACAGCTGGGAAATGGCTACGGCTAAATTAGGGAGAAAGTCCCACAAAAAAGGATTTAGGATTTACATCATCCTTATGATAGTGCTTAGTGTCCTAGACAGTCATGGAAGATGGAGGATGAACTTAATTCTTGCCCAATAAGCACTAAACATTGGTAAGATGGTTAAATTTAGGCCAGATTGAGCCATCCCATTCATAGACCTGCTCTGGACTGAATTTCATTGCCATTTGACATGATCTCAAATGCAGTTTAAGCACCCAGGAAACATTTCACATCTAAAGGACAAACACTTGATGAACCACGACCAGCCAAATGAGGTACGACGAGGTTAGATCCGTAGAAAGACGCCTTTCCAATGAACAGGTCATGACCATCTACAGAAGTTTGAATGGTCCGCATTATGAGCTTAAATTGTCCAGACCTACCAGTCTCTAGGAACTTAGCGCCTTAACAAATGACGAAATTCAAATCTGTTTACCACAAAAAAAATTGGGCTACATAAATCTGAAGGTGCAAAGAGAGGGCGAATTGTTGTGTTTCCCTTAAAAGGTCTCGTTATTTACATCCGTATTAGTTCACAGTCTGTCCCCGTTTGATGCAAATCTATTAATTCTAATTCTGTAACTAAAATTAAGGTAACATTAACGTTAGCCATCTTTGCTAGTCCAACATATTTATATACTTCTCAAGAAATAAAAGGAACAAAAAAGTCCTGTATCAAGCAGTATACAGTACGTATATTATCAATGTGGTCGCAGGAATATCATTATTACCTCATAGAGTGAGCTACTAATTTGTTGTCTTATTTGAAATGTACCATGGTGACTTTTAAATGGACGATTTACAAAGCTAGCATAAATTTATTAGACGTTCAAAGGTACTGTAAGTATCATAAACATATAGATTTCTAAAGTTTTTCATACTGTACTCAGTCATGCATCCTGGAAAAGAAAGGATTTAAATAATTGTGTTTTTAATTATTTCAGTAAATATTGGTGCCATGTGCTATTTTGGTGTCCAAACAAAATGTTTTATAATTTAATCACAAGCTTTTAAATTCGAAATACAAAAAGAAATGTTGAATATTCATTAAGCATTTTGAATAAATTTGTTCCACACACCGGCTGGTCAAGGGATATCCTGTATTGATGTCTTGTATACTGTATATCAAATGTCTACTGGGTGAGTATGTTTAAATATAGATAAGTTTTGAATGTACATTTAATCAAGAACAATTTTGACTTAAGTTTACATAGTTCGTCAGTAACTTTTTTTCCCATATTCCAGTTGGCAAGTTTAAATTCTGTGTTTAGATCCTTGTCTGTATGATTCTTGGATTTCCCATAATAAAGAAGGCACCTGATTTACACACTTGCGTGCTGCCTAATCAGTCTACAGTTTGCATTTGATTGCTTTTGGTTATTCAAAAGCCAGTAAATGCTAAATTAGATCCTAACATGGCTTTTAACTTTATTTCCAATCCTCAACATCCCCTGGAGGAAACAAGATTGTATCTGGAATATAAGTATTGGCAGGAGTTACAGTAGCTGCAGGGCCATATAAAAGTCTACACACCGACTTAAGCAAAGCTGCGACTGAGCTAGGGCCACAATCAAAAGGCAGGTTAAACTTGTGTACATTTTTCAGTGAGTGAATGGTTCTGTCAATAAGACATCATATAAAAAATAATAACACACAAAGCAAATGCTTAAAGCATGACTTTTGCGACTTGACATCAATTCAATAGACGGACTCTTATGGCTTATAAAAAAACAGGGAATGGATTCTGGTTATTTTATACACTGGTGAGGTAAGACAAGCTCACAGAAGGTCTCTCACCAAACTGTGGTTTCCACCTGACTTTCGCTGTGTTGATGGAAGTCAAGCTGGGAGAAAAGAGGAAAGAGAACCTGAATGCCCCCGATGGAGTGAATGGCGCTGTGGATGGAGTGGGTGACAATAGCCTTTACATCCTGCAAAAGAAAAGACAAATCATGAATTGGAATGAATATATGCTGCTTTGGAAAGGAAACCGCTTTAAAGTAATGCTTGAGAGGAAATCATAGGTTTTCCATTTTAACATTTTAACAATTAAAACTATTTTATAAGAAACAAACACAGTGGGTAGTCCTGGTATAATAAATTAATCTCAGGCAGGGTTTTGTAAACCAGAGTTGCTCTTACCGCCAAATTATTGTTTAATTATTACAACTTTCAATTATAAAAAAAACGACATGTCATGATTCAGTTAGGTCCAACCGAGGACTGATCTGATTGGAGGAGAGCCATTCCACAACTACTGATGTAGAGCATAACACCATGGGGACATTCTAAAGCGGGACTGTAAATAACATTACAGTATAGAAAAGTGATCAATATATTATGACCAAGTATAGTAGAGAACTTAAACACACTGTGGTATAGGGTGATATATATCTATGTTTAAGCCTAAGTTATATTTTATCACTACATAGAGTATCCCACACACGAACATACCTGCAGCATGAGGGCATGTGGCGAGTGGACAAAGATAGAAGCGTTCTCTCTGGGAGAGGACTCCAGACACAGTTGAGCGTCCGTGGCTTTAGCGTTGTAGGTAAAGCAGATGCTGCTGGCCAACTTCCCATCATACAACACCTGCTTATGATGCTCAGCCAGATGGATATCACTCTCTGACTTAAACTTAAAAGTGCTCTGTGGATACACATGAAGACAGGATGCATACTGTAAGAAAGATCCACAATAGCAAAGGATATACAGGTATAATCGACTGCAGGAATCACTCGGTTCCTGTCGAACTAAAATGGCAGGCTTCTTTAATGTGGTGATTAAAATCATCCAAAGCCTCAAGTATATGATGAATTATGAATGAGGTGAGTAAAAGCCATCATGGCTGGAGCTGAAGAGGGCAGCTGTGGAACGCTGTAATTGAGTCATCATTTGTAGTATTGGTCCTGCTGTCGAATAACACTTCAATCATGCGTCTAATTTGCACGTCTACACTTCCACTGCAAACATCTGCAGTCTGTTCATGACGGGGTGAGGACGTTCAGATGCGCCTGGCTCTGTGTGTTGGTAAAATGTGGGATAACACGTTCATTCAACTTGATTTGTGGACAGGTTTCGGGATATACCAGATGCTTACCAGGAATTCAGAAACCTACCCAGGCAACAAGCATTTTTTTTTTTTTGTAATTTGTTGAAGACTAAGTACTGTGAAGGTGTTTTAACGGGGACATTAAATCACTTCTGTACGTCACCTTGGATAACAGGATCTGCCAAATGCTGTAAATGTAAATGTAAATACAATGTCTGGTTTTTACAAGGTCACCATTTCAAAAGGGTCAAATTATTGGGGTGCAGCAAGAAAACAAAATAGCTGATTAGAAATTACTGGAAGTGAGTTAAGAACCCTTCAACACATTATCAAAACCTAAAAGGATAGTGCTGAGCTCATCAATTTTGTGGAGGAAAATCATGAATGGAGATCTCTGAAACACTCGGTGAGGTTACAAAAAATCATCATTAAAAACTGTAGATATATTAAATACTGAACGTAAGAACACCTGCATACACACAACATGTGATGAGAACTCACAGGATTGGGACTAAACAGCTGTGTGGCCATAAGAAAACCATTTGTTAGTGGGAAAAAAAAGAGAATAAAGACCGGACTTTTGAGCAAAAGAAAGGTCTCACGTGGTGTGTGGAAGACAGAGTGACTTTATTCCAAACGGATAAGGAAGCGAGGGTGAAGAAGTACATGAAGCGATGCACCCATCATGCATAGTGTCCACTGTACCATCCTCTGGAGACAGTGTTATGATCTGGGGTTGTTTCAGTTGCTCAGGTCTAGGCTCAGCAAAGTTATGTGGCAAAAAATGAAGTCAGCTGACGACCTGAATGTACTGAATGACCAGATTATCAAATCTATGGAGTTTTCTTTCTTAATGGCATGGACACATTCCAGGGCTCAAATTGTGAATGAGTGGTTCTGGGAGCACGAGGAATCATTTTTACACACTGGCTGTGAGTTAAAAAAGTCAAAGATAAAGATGTCTGAGTGAAATCTACTGTAAGTGTGTGTGACTTTTTTGGCCACGCTGTGTATGCAGAGGTTTATTTTCAGATGATAATACCCCTCTATCCCTAAAAAAAACAACAACCTTGAAGCAAGAGACTGAATTAATGTTAGAAGTTCTGCTCCTCATTAATCTTTGAGTGCAGTTTGGTATTTTTGTGCGTTAAGAGTTTTTTTTCCCCCACAATGCACCATAATAATGAAGCTAGATTTAGCACAAAGGTGCTAGGATGGTTAAATCTCTGGAAAATATTACACAGAAGACTAAAAAACAAAAAGTAACAAAAAGCTATGGCATTTACAGCAATTATCAAGTAGAAGCCAATGGCTTTTCACAAATAAGCCAATATGTATGTCGGGTTGCAAAGCAGACCAGCCAGCTTCACACAAGCCATCCAGTTTAAAACATTGCAGGCAAAGTGGGTGTATTGTGTAGTAAAAGTCTGAAAAAACAGCAATTCTGGCATCTGTTCATTGCAAAATCTTAATTAGTCTGCCTGTGGCATAATTCAGGTATACTTTATTTGCATAGCATTTCCACAACAGGACACTCTTTATGATTACAGCCACAGCTCGTGGGTACAAATGCCTAGAATCTACTATAGGTAATAGTAAACACTGAAGCCCAGCATAATAGATGCTGCAAAGTCCTGATGGTTCTATCATTTGGCAGAACACATTCAATCATTTTTAAGGGTTTATCGGGAATGGTGTAGCAATGAACTAGCGACAAGCAATGCTGTGAACAAAAACGGCCTCAAAGGAAAATGCGCAGTCCCCCAAGCAAACAGCTGGACCACATCCAAGAGGATTATACCAGAATATTAATTAGGAAGCACAACATTTGCAGATATGTCAGTCCTAGTTAACAACACACACACCTTTGTCTAATCTACCTAATATAAATCTCTAGCTAATATTGTACAACTTCATCCTTACCTCTTTGCTAGCCTTTGAACTTCTAATGCTGTAGCTTTATCCTGGCTTTGTAAATTGTCCATTTAAAGGTCAACTATTATGTAAGATTCACTTTTTGATCTTTCACATGGATGTCAATTTTTCCAAAATGTGAAGAAAAATTTATTCCCTTTGACCCGTTTACATGATTTGTGAAGAAAATGGTGCTGTTGAGATTTTTTTCCCATTTATGATGTCATTAGGGAAATTACAAATAAATAAATAAATAAATAAATACAAGAAGTCATTTGCTTAGACCCTCTTATGGCTCAGTGCTCAACTCTTCCCAGGAGACCCTTTGATTTCCAGCTCTGTGAAGAATAATCAGCCAAAGGCAATGCACAAGTCAATGCTCTTTGCTTGGCTCTACTAAACAACAAGTAAGTAATCCTCGCTCTGAAAAACTGAAGACACTGTGGATTTTGTTTAAGTTCAGTGGAAATGTTTCAAAAGTTATCCCTGTAGTCTTGTAAGTGTGTGCTAATCATTTTACATCTGACGGCTTCCTCAGTGCTTCCTCAATATGGTTCAGGGAGAGTTCATCGCAGGCTTCACTTTAAAGATTAAAGCTCAGGAACGGGTCGATTCTGCCAGTCTGTGACTCAGACTCAAGTGTTTCTATTTTCAAAGTTATTTTACTGCTTGTTTTTTCTTTTTTTTTTTTTTTTTTTTTAGCAAATAAGCCTGCAGAAATTAGCCTTACTGAGTGGCTAACAGAAGCTTGTACTGCATGCCAAAGCAGGATACATCTTCAGGCTTATTGTTTTAAGAATTATTCAAAATCTACCAGGGAAATTGTGTAAACATTATTTAGCATTTTTTTTTATTTCAAATGGATGAGGAGCAGCAAAAGCATTTTCTATAGGTGTAAATGTAAAAGTGATAATCCTCAATGTTAACTATTTGCCAATGTAGAAAACCAAATGTGACTGATTTGGAGCTGAATCTCTAACATTTAGGTTATCCATATTAGCAAGCTAGTTAGCTAATATTTACAGTGCTAGTTGTGTGTATCTTGCTAACGGAGTTGGCTAGTCATGTCATTTGGAGACTGCTCATCTTCATCGACGTAAATCACAGTCATTAACAGACACATTTTAAGGGCTGTTGACTTTAACTACACTAAAATGAAGTTTGTCACTCAGCTGAACCACTTGACTAATATTAGCACTTTGTCAACTTTCTTGTTTATAGACAGCAATAGATGTCAGATTTCAGAAATGGTGAATACCTGTGGATACCTTTTATATCCTATATAGGGTTACCACTTTTAATACAAAAAAATAATGGAC
>JAQMYG010000003.1:4840871-4853025 GCA_030014215.1 Clariallabes teugelsi | reverse complement strand
GGAGAACATGCAAACTCCATGCACACAGAGACGGAAATCGAGCCTGGCCGGGAATCGAACCCAGACCCTGGAGGTGCTAGGCGACAGTGCTAACCACTACACCACCGTGCCGCCTATCAAGAATATGAACACTGTAAATATATGAACAAAGTAAATGTACCATCCACTTCTGCAGAGAAACTGTCATGACATGCAACTCCGATCCGACCCAGAAATCTGAAATGAGTCCGCAATGTGTCTTGTGATGTGAACGTAGCCTTAGTGCCCTCTTTTTTTAATCTGAGCTCACAGACACCCATGATTATTCAGTGTCAGTCTGATCGATTGCTCTATCAAGAAAAAGCAGCCTAAATGCCATTCACTCCCAGCCCAAAACTTGGCCCATTAACGCAAACAATGAAAACAAATCTGCCCCTGTAACAACTAGCATCATGTGTGGCAGCAAAAATTGCAACCCTGTTTTTTAAGTGTCTAAGAGTAGTAGGAGGAAGAGGGATGAAATGATGAGTGGTGGCAGTAAGGGGTTAAAGAGATATGTCAAGAACGGCAAAGCAATGTTGAACGGCAAGAGACCTGACCCACTTGCAGAAGTCATTTTTATAACTGGGTATTGAAAATCTTTCTCTAGGACAGATACAGTACAGACCTTATAACTCGGACCCAGCTGATGGATGGCGAAGATCTGTGCTGGGTTGAGAGCTTCGCTGAACACATAGATGGCACCGAGCTGTCCACAGAACACTCGGTTAGCATCCGCTGTCTCTGACGAGCCCAGGAAACATTTGTCATAGCTCTGTGATAAAGAAATAGAAGAAACATGGAGGATGTTAGTGACATTGAGACGGAAGAATAGAGGAAAGATTTCGAACCAGAGAAGTGAGAAAATGTACGGTATGAGGGTGTACAGGAAATAAGCTGGAGATAAATGCAGATTTAGAAAATGGAGATTTGCAGCACAAGCTAGAAATATAAGGAAAGAAAGCAAATATTTGACATCTTATCTTTGATCTGAAATCAAATTAAATCTAACCTGAAATCACATTAATGAAGGCGGAAAATACTCTACCATGACAGAACGGGAGGGTCCAACATCTTTCAAGCATGAAAAATTATTATGTGAGATTGTAGAAGGAGGGAAGCATCCCGCACAACTGTCAGTTGTTTCTTCATCAATTGGCATAACTACCATTTTATTGGCCACAACAGAAGACTGCTGTTTGCATTCCAGAAGAGCAGCCATGCCACATTTTTTTTTATGTTGTCATGTCTGATACAATCACTTTATAGCATAAGGTCGGTAGAATATCTACTTGCAATTAACACAAATAATGTTTTTTGACAACATATCAAAAATGACAGTTGTATGCATAAAAAGTACTGTAAGCATAAGGTTGCTACTGTAGGTAAACTACCATAGATTACATAAAATAAACCGAGTTTTAGACATACAGTACTGAAAAAAAGTCTTGAGTCACCACTGATATTTTGCTTCCAAAGAACCAGAAGTTCTTGTATTTTTAATAGATTCTTGAGGAACAGTTCTCCAGGCTTCCTGGAGGACGTTTTTCTCTCTCAATTTTCAGTCCAGAACCCCATACCAGGCCAGTTTAACCTCTTAAGACCCGAGCTTCAATTTTGCATGCTTTTTTTTTTTCTATACTGTATATTTGGGATTAGTATGACCTACTGAAATAAGTATAAAATCTAAGCTTTGAAAAGAAAACTGAATTTGAAACTCTCTGGTGTTCCTACTAATTAGTGTATTGTGCTACCATGAAATGATGCTATAAGGTGTCTATTAATGAGGACAACAGGTTTAAGTTGGACAGAATGAATGTCTATTGTCTCCAAATGATGACGGAGGGACCCAGGAAGTTAGGATGAAAGTTTCCTGTATGTAAATGACTTATGAATCATTCAAACATAAAAAAAAATAAAAGACTTAAGGCATGATTCAGTGATAAACAGGTGCAGATGATGACAGATGATCAGTCCAGTGATTAGTGTACTGGTGATGCTGAATGCTGAGTGGTTGGAACAGACGAGAAGGGAAATTAGCTTGCTGTGAACTTTGTTACATAAAAAAATAAATAAATAAATAAATAAATAAATAAAATAAATTGCGGCTTTGCAGCACTTTGCAGCCTGTCACAGTAAAACACCTGTTCCAATTTCCTTAATTGAATCTACAACATTTGATTTAATATGAAGAAATCAGGGGCGGTTCGAGATTTTTACACAGTACGGTACATGGAACAATAAAACACTTTTGTGCAAATTGCAATACGTAACAAACATGGTGAAAAGAAGAAAAAGAAGGATATGTGTTGGTGGAGCAAAAACAACAGTTTAAATAAAGGAACACATGATAAACTGTTGATAATAACTGGTGGATAAAAGCAATCACTCGTGATCGGGGTGTATTGCTGGGTGTAGCACAGTTGTGATGCCTTCACCACCGGGCTGCACCCTCGACCCTACAGTACCACCGCATCATAGCCATGTTATATCCAGCAGTACAGCACTCCTTCTCATGTGATATTGCATAATTACAAATAAAGTGCTTATTTTTGATGACCAAATACTTTTTTTCCTCCTTCAATTTCATTTTGCACATGGATGCTTATGAATACATACTTTTCGTTCATATTTATAAGTACGTCAATATACTGTACACTGTAAGTTTACCGGTTCTATGCATCAGACATATATTTAATGGGGGGACAAAAGTGTCCAATTACTGATTTCCTCTGACCACATTTGGTTTTCCATATTTTCCACTTCATCCCTCACACCCTTCCTGAATTCCTTCCTAGGTAAGAAACTTTCTTTATTTTAATAAACCATTTTGTTCTCTATGATATCATTTCCTCACCCCCATCTGTCATGGTGACAAAGGCTTATTCAAATAAGTGTTCTGTGGCTCCAGAGGGAGGGTGGCAGCGTCTCATGCTGGAATGGAAAATCAGAAATAAACATGCTTTTGACTGAGAATTGAGATAAATGGCCGTATGCCTTGGAGTCTAATTTCACAGCACAGCGATGATCAAACAGCAGCTCCGGGCCAAATCAAAACAAGAGATGGATGTGGACAGAATGCACACTTACATCATTAGTGTTGACGTGCCAAGCCATATCGCCGTATGAGACCAGCTGCCCGTTGACGTAGCAGCGGATTTCACTGTTCCTCCAGCGGTTGTAAATGTGTACGATACTGATCATGTACCACTGCAGAAAACAGAGGAGAAGAGGATTCGGATCATTAGTGCAGTTTTAACGGTCAAACATCCCAGATTGTCCAATGCTGTTACAAAAGCCAATAAAAATGAATGTAAGACCATACAGAAATAGTTTTTTGCATAATTACCAATTGAAGAGAATTAAATACAATCTACGGTTTAAAATAAGTCGATATCACTAGAGTTTTTTCATTGCTTGATTCCATAAGGGGCTTGAACTTCTTAAGGTGACCTCTTCTATTGGAAACCAAAAAACCCAGAGCAAGTATAGCATCTAAGACAGTAAAACCAAAAGGTCTAAGATATGAATAATAGATTTGACAGAAAGAGCAAAGTCGTGGCTGAAAGCAGGGATGTTGAAAGTGTATTGGCAATAGTAAAATACCAGATTAGGAATGAAGTTGTGCAACATCACACAACACAAGCATTGTTTATTCTAGGCTAAGGTAAACTGTCAAAATTTGCGGACCTGTTCCTCTGCTATGGCAGAAGACATTGCGCCTAACATGGGCACAATTGGGTTTTAACAAGCTACGACAAGCTCTCACTCCACAAGGTCATGTCCTGGGTGAACAGAAGGCATTGTCAGAAATCCTGCTAACCAGGTACAGCAAATGACACTTCAGGGTCTGATTCCTTCCACAACAATACCACATAGTGTAAGGCTCATCAGTCAACCTGACAAGTACAACAGTGATCCTACTAAGTGTCAGGGTTTCCTTTTAGAATGCTAATTATACTTCTCCACCCAAGATGTTCAGTCTGACAAGGACAAAGTGGCTTAACTCTGGGCCACCTCTCGATTGCCTGCTAGAAGTGCATGGAATGAACCAGATTTCATTGCCACATTTCATTAAGAGCTTATAGAGGATGTGCTCACTGAAGAGAAGCAGCAGTCTTTTCCTAGACTCCCTGATAGGAACCTGGCTGGTTCTCTTTTAAAGTAAAAAAAAGTCACCATCAGTTTTCTTAACACCAACAGAGATTCCAGCATCAGAGTAGTGCAACTCAGCAAGCACTCGAGGTGCTATGGCAGATACCACAGGAGAACTGTGAAAGATCTCTGCCTTCACTTTCATTTTTGTATATATTTTCTAGTGCCCCGCTCTCCTACAGTAGCTGTCAGGGCTCAATAGAGTTCACATCCCTCCATGCATTAATGCAGTAAATATAGCTTTTGTTTCTACTTCCATATTCCCAATATGCTACATCATTTCCATAATCATTCCCAGCACTCAAATCATTCCCAGACACAAAAGAAACAATTACTTCCGCTGCACTTTGCAGGGTCTGCAGTTCCCAATATTTAGTCAACTGGACGCGTTAATGCCCAAAGGTCTCCAACTAATGAGGGCGCCCAAGTCAATCCCCTACTACACTAATGCACTTATTCCAGCGTTTCAGTAGTGCTTTGATATCATCAAGGTACTGAGCCATGATCGGACTGCCTGGTTCACGTCTGAAAATCTGGCCTCCCAGGAACTCCTTTAATAGCCCAAGCATGTGGAAATGGTTGGAGCAAGTCACGTCGGGACTATACGGTGGATGTGGCAACAACTCCCAGCCGAGTTCCTGTAATGTGCAAGTCGTGTTGGTGAATGATTGTGTGTCCAGTTCCCATACACAGATGCGTCTCTTCCACAAGTTTGAGACGAGTTATCCGTCAATTTTCAAGGATCAGGCATTCTACTCTAGCAATATTCACAGGAACGACCGCAGTGGGCTCTGAGCCACTTTAACCAGGATTGTCATTCACGGATATACGACATTAAAACTTTTGCACCAATCAAATGTTTTACTATAGCTAAGAGTCTCATTACCGTCCTGTCCTCAAAGTCCCGCAGATCTTTTGTCTGTGAGGCCCTTGAACAAGGATCTGAACAAGGTTGAGTAAGCAAAATAAATATGATGCTTCATGATGCTTTTGGCATTCCGGAAATTTCACCCAGTAAACTCTTGAAGTGAGTCCTCAGGATGAAGGTACTGTTTCATCTCTGTTCATTACTTCTTCAACTCCAGTGATCATTAGAAAGTTTTCAAGTTACTGCACATGACCTATCCAAAGTTCCTAATTGTAAAGCCTCGCTCCAGCTTTTGCCTGCACTGGTGTTGAGCCATTTGTATTTTGTGTGGTGTTCACCACGATCGACGATAATTTACCCATTCTACCTTGACCAGTTTTTGTCTGTTTTTCCTCTATCCATTTGAAAAGTGGCATATTCTTGTGGTTTGTTTTTCAGCTGAAGTAATTTAATAAAGGGAAACCTGCAGTTTTGTCTACCCAACCCATCCTTCATGACAGAAGACTTTGCTGAAAACAAGGACACAGCAGGTTTCAATGAGTTTCATCAAGTTTTCGCTACACAAGGTCATGCTATGAAGAAAACAACAGTGACTTTTCTCTGTGTGTGTCTGGAAAACAAGCTAAGTCTGTAGAGACAATGACATTTCCAGCTCAAGTTCAGTGGTAATCCATGAATTAGATTTACAGCTGAGTTTGTGCTAAAACATATCGTACATACTAATTATTAAACAAGTAAAGCTGATACCAAATCAATGTCAAAAAACAAACAACACAAAAAAACAAGGATATTGTTGTATTGTGGATGTATATTACTGACGTCGATCAAGCCTAGAAAGCAATACAAGCTGTGTATAGAAAAAAATCCACTTTTTATGTTAACCAGTCATTCCTGAAACGTATAATTGTGCTTCTAGAAAGTGCAAGGACTTTCTAAAGCAGCATTCTCTCATATTTTTTTGCGAGGTCCCCTTCAATACACTCGCAAGACATCCAAGATTGCACTTGTGATTTTACTGCTTAAGGGGACAACACCCATCACCATGTGTCACAACCAAATAGCCTTAATGAAAACTTTTGCCCAGTTTGGAAATGTATTTTGTAGAGTGTTTGATTCAGGAAAAGTTCCCAGTTATACTGAAGAGCTTCTACCATAAAAACAAAGCCATAGATCATATTCCAAGTTTCAATATGCTCACCAACAAAAGTGGATAGAGTAAGCCAACACTAAATAAACCCAAGCTAGGCTGCAACGATAAGCACACGTCTCTAAATCACTGAGCTACAGCCAACAAATGTACACTTACAGTACAAAATGACCTAAATGGTAATTTTACCAAGCCTTTTATTTCTTGTTGCTTCGCTTGTCCCTCAAGAGTCAGATCTAATCCATTGCATAAGATTGTTCTCTTATAACTTTCAACTAGTCCCAGAATATGTATTTATGCTCTTTGTTTTTCCTCTTGAATAACAATAAAATGTTTTTGAATGTGTTCTGAGAGACTTTTTTTTTTTTTTAACCAGATGAAGGTGTTTCTGATTTCATTCCCAGACACCCTTCTACATGTCATCCAATATCACTGTGCAACTATGCATGACTCTAAACATTAAAATAAAAATATATAGTTTTAACTGAACAAATGCCAAGCCAAATTAAATGATGGATCAAAAACTTAATAAAAGTATGCATATTTCAAAGAAATCCAGAGGGGTAAAAGGGCATCACATTTGTCTTAATCACTTCCATTAAATTTACTTTTAATCACTTGCAAAGACCTCTGAGAGGATTTATTCACTTTGGTTCAACTCTTAATCTGTTCATTCATTTGACCAAAAGGTCCCGATGGGGCACATTATGAATCAAAGAGCTGACCTGGTGAATTGGCATTCATTTCGATGGCGGAAAACTATTTAAATGTAAGAGGCCTGTGGAGCTGAGCAGTTTAAAAGTGCATCAACATTTATGTAGGGAAGAAATCCAAAATTTATTGGGAAAAGTTCATTTTATTCAGAGCTGAGTTACACAAATGCTACCGCCGCTGGGTTACTAGTCAATTTTCTGTGCTCCCATTCAGATTCTACAAATTATCACCTGCATGGAACCTGTATTAGCACTTATATAGTTAGTATTTATCAATAATTTAACAATATTAATTTCACCCTTCATTCAGTTACTGTACATGCAGCACATAAAACAGCACTTTAGTCAATGTATCATTATTAGCATACAGTAGTAACTACATCTTTTTCTAAAGTCCTGTTTAAAAAAGTAGAGGTTTAGATGAAATTGTGAGTGGTTAGCACTGTCGCCTTGCACCTCCAGGGTCCGGGTTCGATCCTCAGCCAGGATCGATTCCTGTCTCTGTGTGCATGGAGTTTGCATGTTCTCCCCGTGCCTGGGTTTCCTCCTGGTACTTCGGTTTCCTCCCACAGTCCAAAGACATGTGGGTTAGGCTAATTGCCATTCCCAAATTGCCCGTAGTGTGTGAATGGGTGTGTTAGTGTGTGTATGTGTGTGGCCTGCGATGGATTGGCACCCTGTCCAGGGTGTACCCCGCCTCGGTGGGTATAGAAGATGAGTGAGTGAGAGAGTGGTTAAGGTGAGGAACATTGATTATCTTATGACACATGTCAAGGAGTGGCATATTATTATTATTAGGTAGCAGGACGCAAAATAGCAAGCATAAGAAGTGACTTTGACAAGGGGCCAAATTTTGATAGCTGCACGACTGGGTCAAAGCGTTTCCAAGACTGCTGGTCTTGTGGGAGGTTAATTTATATAACTGCAAGCCTTGGGATAAATATTTACCTTCCTTGGCTGAAAGTCATACTTCACGCAGTGCTGGAAGCCTTTTCCTTTGGATTTGAGTGATGTCACGATCAAGCAGTTTCCCACAAAATGAGCTGAATAACCAACACCTTTACAGGTCCGAAAGCTACAGAGAGAGAGAGAGAGAGAGAGAGAGAAAGAAAGAAATACCACATCATGTGAAACATTGAAATTCACCTCATGTGAAACATTGAAATCTCTTGATTAAATTGCAACAATGTCAGTTTGCAAAAGTTTACCACTGAGGGCAAGATTATTTGTAAAAGTCAAAATAATGAGATTGCTAATGATTTGGTAAAGCCCCAGGTTAAAGCACCCACACCTTTTCTTTGTATCACCTGTATGTGTTTAAATCCTTGATCATGTCAGCTGCTGCTGCTGCTGCTGAAACTCAAAATCTTTCCATTTTCCAAACACTAATATATGTGTCTTAAAGCTCCAGGGCCAAATGCATTCAATTTTCTCTATCGCAGTGCTTCATGCTCCACAAAACAAACAGCCTGTTTGACCAGGCTTAAGAGTTTTATATACTGAATATTAGCACAGGGAAATATAATCAATCCTTCAGTGCGGCACAGTTACTGTACTAAACAACTGTGCAATGATGCACAAAATGTCATAACATAAACTAAAAGTATTTAAAAAATAAGCATACAGGAACCTGGAACACATGTTGACATGGATTTTACCATCCGAAAAAATGGCATAGTTTATCTATACTGTACTTATACCACAGTACTGGTGAATTCCTGATTGGCCAGAAAACTATAACAGTCGTGACAGCTTATTTATTTATAAAAATAAATAAATAAATAAATAAATAAATTCTACAGTAAAAGCTCATTTTCACAGACTTGCATGGGGGCCACTTCATGTAATCAAAGTCTAATAATGAACAGATTTAAAAATGTGATGCTATTTATGAAATCAGTCTGTGCAGTCATTAATGTGGTGAGGTTTTCTGTGAAGAGATGTTTCCATCCATCCAACCAGCCATTCATCCAGCCATTCATTTAAGCCAACATCACTAAGTGACTGTTGGCCACATTTAATTGAGTAGATGTTTATTTATCATTTATAAAAGGAGTATCCAGTATCCAGAATCAGTCAGAGGAAATATTATTAATTATATTTATATAAAGATTTCCAGACACAGGAATGCCTGAGTCTACTTTTGCAAAAATTTCTTTTTTTTTTTGTCTTATCAACTTCAAGAGAAATTGAGGGAATGGCTGTTTATGTGACTATAAACAATTCAAAATGTTTCACTTGTTCATCAGTAAATAACAAAACTTAACCATTGACCAGTTCTAGGGTTACGGTTAGGAGAAAACTGAGAAACCCCACAGTTGTTACCAGGAAGCGTCATGCCATTTGATCAGACAAACTATCATCAGTCCTCCTCTTCCTTGACCTTTCTGCAGCCTACGACACAATAAATCACAAATTCCTCTTTGTCCATACTCATGAATATTGGAATTTATGACATAGAACGGCAATAGTCTGTTTTCAGCCTGGAGGGACGTTGAGGTGATTCACATTTGCTACATGAAGATGCTTTTATGGTGTTCCACAAGGCACAGTGCTTGGTTGTCTTATGTTTTTGCTCTATACTTGGTGAGTCTATATCTTTTACCACTGATGACTATGCTGATGACACTCTGTTCATTTTCACTTTTCTTCCGACATATAAGTTTCTGCACAAATCTTATCTTGTCTTTCAGTGTCAGCTCATAAGCAAGCATTTAATTCCAGTCAAATTAAACTGCTGTTTACCCTCAGACACATCCCTATGTCAAGATCTTGTGACAGTTCCGAGATTTCACAACACAACCTTGGGACAACCTTGGATAATCAACTGTCTTTCTTATCCAACTAAATTGACTCTCTCCTGCCAGTTCACCCTCTACAATTTTAGGAGAATCCATCTATTTCTATTCACAGGAGGCACCCAGGTGTTTGTTCAGCCTCTTGTCATTTCAAGTCTGGATTACTGGAACTCACTTTTGGCAGGTCTGCCCCTGCATGTCAACTGACCTCTAATCGAGAATGCAGCTTCATGACTTGTTTTAACCTACAGTACAGTACAGTACCAACGTTCTTCAGTACTAAACCTATGCTCACTCTAATGATCTCCCAAGAAAACTTGAAAATCGACAGGAGCTGACAGGAGATATACAATTGTGTTACTTTATCCTACTGCAAGTCACTGTAATGTAAAGATTCACACCTCCACATTTTAAATAAGAGTTCAGTGTCCAGAGGAAGGTAGAATAGCAATGTCTTATTAGGGTCTATTTCAGCCAGAGCAAGCCGAGATAATAACGAGTCTCTATGAGCTCCTGTGCTCGTTGTGTGAGCTCACCAGGAAAGTGCTAAGAAATAATCACTCTTTTTATCTGTGGCAAGCTGGGCTGAGAAAATGACAAATGTTTTGTTGCTTATGCTGCCTGGCAGTCACAGAAAATTTTTTTTCTCTCTATTTTTTTCTGAGAGACTTCATTGCAATTGGCATGCAGAAACATCTTGAACAACACTGACTCCCGACTGATCTGCACTTTAGATGACTGCTAGGCATTAAACCTGGCTCAGTCGTTTTTTGGCTAAGTGTGCAACATTCATCAAACCCTCCTGCTGTGAGTCACAGTCGCTTCTACAAGTTTTAATCAAAACACTGCAGACAGGATCTACTGTAAACTGCCAAAACAACAGGAGGGTGCATCAAGTGTCATTTAAAAATAAATCTGCGGTAAACACAGTAAAAATCCCACGTGTGGGTGAAGAACATTTGATAGTAGTCAGCAATCATGGAGTCTTCAGTGGAATGCCTGTTTTCCAATGCATTTGGCACAGGCTATGAGGGGAAAGACGTAGACATCGACAGTTCACAGTACCCCAAACTTTCAGGGGGGTTGGGGGGGGGGGGGTAATCTGTACATCAGGTTGTCAGCTGACTTCATTTTATTGCCACATAACGTTGATGGTCCTGACCAACTAAAGCAAAGCCACATCATAATACTGCCTTCAGAGGCTTATAAAGTGGCCATGATACACGATGGGTAAATCCCAATGAATCACCTGTTACTATTATAGTTGGTGTCTTTATTACTATGTTTAATATTGTTTTTTAGTAAGTCACTTGTGTAACTGTATTCAGTTTCCGAAATTTGCAGTGCTATCAAAATTGAAGGATCGCAATGTTCATTCAGTAACCTGTAGGGGTTCTGTAAATGTAATAATTAAATATTGCTGGTTGAATTTTCTAGTAATTTCTCAGTACACCGAAGCCATGATCAGACTGTCTGCTTCATGTCTGAAATACTGGACTCCCAGGAACTCTATTAATGGCCTAGACATGTGGAAATGGCTTGGAGTGAGGTCAGGACTATATGGCGGATGAGGCAATAACTCCCAGCTGAGTTCCTGTAAATGCAAGTTGTGTTCGGTGTAACGGGTTACAAAGTAGGTGAGATAGGGTTATTAGTAGTTAACAGATTATGGGACAAACTTCACTGAGTGCTTATGGTAGAATAATTATAAAGGTCTTGACTAAAACAACATGCATGAGGAATCACAAAGGAGTTTTCATTTTCTGCAATGGAAAAGTACTCGAATTAGTTACATTTATCAGAAAGTAACGCTGTAATGTAACTGATTACTTTTTAATGACAGTAATTTTGTAATGTAATGTAATGTAAATTCTCTTGTTAGCACTACACATATAGTGAAGCACCTGAACCATCTGAACAATGGACTTTTCTGTCTGTTGAACTCTGAACGCTGATAATACCTTGGACTAAGACCTTGTACTGATCACACAACACCCTGGTCACCGATTACAAGTTTTATCCAGTACGTATAAATATTTCTTCATTACATTCTGTACTGTATGTTGGCAATTTACCCAAACAACCTCAGCCTGATGTTGCACAATTCCTTATCTATTTGCACAGCTTCCCATCTGTTTGCACACATACCAAACCATGAACAAAACATCTGCATCTTTACAATCTGCATCTTTGTCATGAGAAAACATTACTGCATGTTCCTCTATCATATTCCTAGCTTTTGTATTTTTATTTTTACATTCTATTCTTAAAAAAATTTATGTAGTGTAAATTTTATTTTAATGTAACTTTATTTCCGTGTGAATTTATTTTATTTTATTCGTATTTTGGGTTTAAGTTTTTGGTCGAGACAGTAGTATATATATATATATATATATATCAGGGCTTGACATTGGCACCCGCCCACCCGCCAAATGCGGGTAAAATTGGGCTGTGG
>JAQMYG010000003.1:4791315-4801770 GCA_030014215.1 Clariallabes teugelsi | reverse complement strand
TCTGGGTTCGATTCCCGGCCAGGCTCGATTCCCGTCTCTGTGTGCATGGAGTTTGCATGTTCTCCCCGTGTTTGGTGAGTTTCCTCTGGGTACTCCGGTTTCCTCCCACAGTCCAAAGATATGCAGGTTAGGCCAATTGGTGTTCCTAAAAATTGCCCGTAGTGTATGATTGAGTGTGTGTATGTGTGTGTGCCCTGCGATGGATTGGCACTCTGTCCAGGGTGTACCCCGCCTAGTGCCCGAAGTCTCCTGGGATAGGCTCCAGGCCCACGCGACCCTGAACACAGGATTAAGCGGTATAGAAAATGAATGAATGAATGAATGGATGCGATGGTGTTGAGATGTCTCCGTGAGATGACATGAGGAAGAAACCTTAAGAGGAACCTTAAGAGGAACCCATCCTTCCTTAAGAGGAACCCATCCTTATTTGGGTGAAACCAGTATGACCATAGATAATTCCCTTCAAAAAACCTTCAAATTATATATATATATATATATATATATATATATATATATAACTAGTAGAACTTAAAGAACACCTAAGGCAAGGAACTTTTGCCCATTGTCTTGAATAAGTAAAAAAATTCAAGACATCCAATGTTTTAATGAAATAAAATATTTAATACACAATTGTTAAATCAACATGCAATATGAGATATAATTACTATTTCCTTTTTTTTTTTTTTTTTTTAACCTATTTGTTGATGTGAACCCTTATTTCAAGAAGAAATTTATTTGAATGGAAGAGTTATAAAAGTTAGACTTCTTTTTATTATTGTGGTATAAAATTTATATTGTGGTACAATTTTAGTGAAACAAAGATGTGCACATATGATTTGGCTACAGTATGAGTTATTGTATTGATGTCATTATTTGGAATGTTTATTTATTTATTTATTTATTTATTTATTTATTTAAGAGTTGCAGGGAGTTTGACACTGCATTGGCTTTTTTTTTTTTTTTTGGTGTAATCTGGCAACCCTCAAACCATGAGCACAAAGAAAGCAAGCAAAACAGAGTTTGAGCAATTTATTACAATTTATTACAATTTATTAAACTTGAAAGCGAAAATATGATTGGTGCAAACAGTTTTGGCTAAGGAATGGGCCCAAATACAACAGCATAAAGCAGTAGTAATATTAGAGTTTTTTGAATTATGATGGATTATAAACTTTGCAATTAATCTGTGGTTCACAAGTGTGAGGAGAGATCCCTCTGGATCTCGGATCAACTATGGTCCGTTACACCAAAACACTTCTGAATGTTAAGCAGCTTTATTAGTGTTGTGTTTGTTGGATTTTTCCTTGTTATTTATAGTATGGCTCGTCTAGAATATAGTGCTGAAGGAGATATAATAAAAGGATACTTTTATGCATATTTGCAACCTCGAAAAGTGAAAAGTGTCTTATTTAATTATTATTATTATTATTATTATTATTATGTGATAAATAGAAATGTTACAAAATTTTGGCACTGACTATTTTCTCCCTACTGTTTGTGTATTTTTTTGTTCAAAGAAAGCTCTCAATTTGTTGGTAATGTTAAATTTTTTACCATAAAGCAAGTTATTTCATGTATATTATCAACAAATATTGATTATAAAATAATATAATATTATATTATTTATAATATTATAATATTATCTAATATTATTGATTATTTGATAATTATCAAATAAATATGCATGAAAGTGTCTTATTAAAGTGACTTGTGTGCAGTGATCCAAGAAATGAAATATAAATATGTAAGTGTGCATGAATGTGTCCATAAGTGTCCATGAATGTCCAGGATGTGTGTGAAGAGACAATGTCATTATTATCATATTTTAACATATTATTAAACGTGTTAAATAAAACCCAGTTTAGTTGCTGATAGCGCATAATGTTAAATATCCAGTATTAAAGTTTAGCCAACAGAGATTCATCCATATACTGTACTGAGACACCCATGGTAAAGAACCGCCCAGTGTGCGTCTTAACCTGGAGTTATATGGATGACAGAACCCCCGAGGCACGAGGCCTTTCATTTCTTCATCAGCGTCTATCATTATTTAAACAGCTGTTGTTTTCCCGTCAGTGGATGCGAGGAAATAATTATCTCCTCAAGCTCATTATGACGGGGTCTGCTGTAAGTTTAATCCTCCAAGACGCTCAAGGCCAGCAGGAGCCGAGCGAGAAATTCAAGCAGGCACCCGTGTGTCACCTCCCATTCTTTCCCAGGGCTGTGCTGAATGTGTTCACGTTGTTGTCGTAAAGGACAACAAAAGGTTGTACTGCTATTAAAATGGAATTCTTCTAATAAATAAGCACCGCCTGTAGTCCCTACAGTGGCTGCTGAAGGACATTTAATCTATGAACTCATTTTATAGGACATTTGATCTGTGAACTCATTTTCTGCTCATCGTAACGGGATGTTTGCTGCCGCATTGTGCGCCTGAAGGATACAGTACCCCGAGATGACTGATGCTTCCGAGTGATTCAGTTCACAAACTCCTGTCCTGGAAGGATAAGCTATCTCAAAATAAACACTCAGGCTGAAATCCAAGATTGTGGTGTATTGGGACATACAAAGGATGTGCTTATGTGCGAGTCTTTCAGGTGAAATGCAGTGAAGCCAAGCAGTGAGTCTAATACTTCATACTGCTTATGAATTAAATACTAAAAATTAAGAATCAAATGAAAAAAACATGATCGTGATTGTACAGCGGTACCTCTACGGGCATACGAATTTAATCCGTTACAGAGATGAGCGCTTAAGGCGAAATTTTGTAATATGAAACGCATTTTCCCGTATAGATTTTAATGTAAATGCAGATAATCACGTTCCAGCCACCCAAAACCAATATTACCAATATTACCAATTTCCCACCATATAAACATATTTTTGCATATAAAAACAATCATAAGTTAAAATGTGACATAAATAGACATTGCAGAATAGACAGATAGACAGAAATGGAGCGAGTAGGAATACCAGCAAGAAGTAGGATTGATTGATGACATCAAAGAATGGCTAGGAGGAGATGAGTGGACAGCAATAAATATGGAAAGAGAGGGATTCTGGAAATTATCAGGATAGGAATGAAAATCACCACTGGCCTCCATGGTCCATAGATGGACTACAGAGGTTCATAGATGGATGGATGGATGGATGGATGGATTGGTGCATGGATGGATGGATGAACATTAAACCTCACCTAACCTTAATTTATGATTCCTCTTGGCACTGGCTGATTATTTTAATGAAACTGAAAGTGGCTCCCTTTTCTTCTTGCTATCATTCTTGGGACCCATGGTGCAATGGCTTCACTAAATCTTGCAGAAAAAAAAGAAAGAAAAAAAAAACACACAAAAAAGTAAACTTGCTTCGTTTGGCTTTTAAACGTCCCCGGGAATGCGTGCAACTTAGCCTGGGCTCGGTTTGGTCGCTTGTATGTTGAACATGCTTTGTAAGCCGAGGCTTCCAAAGCCTCTTTGCTATGCCAAGATACAAATGTATAATGGTGTAACAATTCAATTTAAGTTTCATTTATCGAGCACTTTTAACATTTTTGCAAAGCAGCTTAACAGTATAAAAAAGTGATAGACAAAATGTATAAGTTATAATTAGCAGTTGGTCCTTGATGAGCAAAAAAGAAACCTTGAGAGGAACCAGTGAACCCATCTTTATTTGGGTGAAACCAATTAACCTGCTACAAATTAACTGCTCCAAAGGCATGATGGCTAAAAATGTAAATATCAGGGCGTTTTTTCACACCCGTGTTGAAACACCAAAATTCTCATTTAGGGCAGATTTTAAGCTTGTTTGGAGAAAAAAAATACAAGTTTGCTTTTATATTCCATCTATCGTTTAAGTGAATGCATTAGGTCTTCTGTTTGTTCTCCACCATTCTACATTTTCCTTCCACTTATTCCACACTTGCATACAATGTCTGCTGGAAGCCAAGAGATGGGTGTAAGATGCCAGACATGCTGGTGTAAGATGTACGTTTTATCACCATGCAAGCTCGCACTACAATATGGAACTAATTACAGCGCTCTAGTCCTGTGAAAGTCTCTTTTCCTACATCAGTCACCATAACAACCCATCCCTCAACATGACGGAAGTAGAAACATTAAGTGACAATTTGAAACAATTACGTTACTCAGCAGGCAGCGCTGAGCGCGGATAGCTTGCATGCCTCACGTGGATTGTTTCATGGTTTGGTCAAAGTGAATCCCAGATCACTGTTTTTAAAAGGGCCAGGGGTCGGTACTCTGGACCGCACCAGGGGTTTAAAATAGTGTTCACACTACAATAATCATAACTCAGGGCACAAACAGCACCATTTCTAGACAATTCTAACACAAGTGTGGAAAACAACCTTAAAGCACCGGTTTAGATAGCATTATTTAAAAAAGAGGACGGAATTTGTGGCAAATATTTAGAACTAGATCTGTCGGCCCATTTTGGATAAAAAAAAAAACATCAAAGCACGTCAGCCATTTACATGTTCTACAGAGATCCATGGAAACCAAAGAGGAGAACTATTCTACCGGCAACTGGTGGATTGCCATATAAGGAATGAGGAGGAGGGGGGTGGGGGGGACAAAGGAGTACAGTACAAGTTTGGGAAAGTTCTCGGAAACCCTAACAGTTGTCTTCATCATCAAAAAGAACATGGTTCTTTAAAGGTTGTAATGTTAATGCAAGTACCCACTGTACAAGATTTTGTAGAACACTAATTATACAATTTAAATACATGTTCCAGAACTATTAGAGGAAAAGTTATAACTGTTACACAAGAACATTCAGATAACACCCACATCACCACCTGGATCAAATTCTTAGGAGTTTGTGTAAGGTAATGGAATGTCTGTAAGCCTAATTTTATTTTATTATTTATGTAAAAACAGGTGTTTCATTATCAGCCTCTCTTTTTTAATCTGCCTTAAAAAATAAGGCAAAAAGAATATAAATATAAATATAATCTATCCAATATTACTTCAAAATTAAAACATCAGATCATTGTTAACAATACTGTTTTAATAAAAGAAGGCAAGTCACTGCTGTTGTTAGTACACTATATATGTATACACACTCTCTTTAAAATAAAAAAAGAAATCAAAAAATCAAACAAATTTTAAATATTTGTTACTGGTTTACATACAGTATAACTTTACTCTATATGTGCAGTACTGTATATACAGTAGGCGGCATGGTGGATTACTGGTTAGCAAAGGTTCGATTCCCGTCTCGGGTCTGTGTGCATGGAGTTTGCATGTTCTACCCGTGCTTGGTGGGCGCACTCTTCCGCGTACTCTGGTTTCCTCCGACAATCTAAAGACAGGAGTGTGTGTCTGTGTGTGTGTGTGCCCTGTGATGGATTGGCACCCTGTTGAGGCCCCCTATGACCCTGTATATAGGATAAAGTGGTATAGATGATGAGTGTATATATGTGTAGTAGTTTACAACATTTGCAGTTCTTTCTCATTCTCTTCTCTGAGTGTATAATCAAATTAAAGATATGAAAAAATAGAAACGAAGGAAAAGAAGGAGCATGGAAAAAAAAGAAGCAATATGTTCCCCATATTGCTAAACCCATGAGATCCCTGTCTTTGTGTAACCTTCTAGACAACCCCATCTCCTCAGCTCGTCTTCTAGGCAGAGTTTCCTTCAGGATGCCGTTAATACCATGCGGCACCACGACTGCTTCTCCTCATGCCATGCTGCTTCTGTCCTTGTCTGGGTAATTACTTCTGACCCCCTGCCTAGCAAGCCATCAGTTATGGGCACATCAAGCTCATTAGAAAAATACAAGGGACGGAGGCTCAAGTGCACGCACACACACACACACACACACACACACACACACACACACACACAATGCAAGCTTGAAAATTGCAACAGTAATTTAAAATGGTGCTTAGTAATTAGCCAAAACATGTTTATTACTTTCCTTTTTTTTCTCCCCCCCAAGTTGCTCAGACCCGGAGAAGGTTACATTTCACATTTAATTACTTATTGTGCAGGAAATTCTAAAGGTTACAGTAATGATTAGAAATGCCATTTCCTATTCATAACCGCTGGATCGATTGTTTAATTTCATGTCCGCTCAATTAAGGAATTACCTTAAAGTTGGTTATTTTCCTCTAACAGCTCATCTCAAAGTTTTTTTCATTCCTGTAAATTTTTTATATCAAAGCACTTTTCTAAGAATTAGACTTGCAAAGCATCCACAAAACAAATTAGTTCCCGGTATTATTTAGAGCGTCCCAGCAATAAACAATCACCAGCGTCTTCTTTTTTTTCTTTCTCACTTAAAGAATAAAACTCATAGAAAATCCTACCGTAGTTTGGTAAATTACAGAGAAAATTCCTTTCCTACGTATGTCTGAACACTTCAAGTTACAGCATCGTATCAACATATTTAGCACGTGGATGAAGAAAATTTGGTTTTAGATACATTTGAAAAATTATTAGTAATATTGGACATAGTGGCAATTATTTATTTTTTTATTTAGCATTTCCTTCCAAGCTATTTGGGAGAAGTACTAAAAAAAAAAGCAATAGAAGGATTCCGAGTGGCGCAGTGGTAAAGTGCTCACCCTATCATCCGGAGATCGTGAGTTCGATTCCCGGGTGATGCTGTAACCTCTCGCAGCCGGAGGCCTAGAGAAAGCCGATTGGCCGAGCTCTACAGCCAAACAGGGGCGTCTGTTAGCTCACGCAAGCGGAAGGAGCGGATAGCGCTGTCCTCCGAGTGTGTTACGCCGCCCGAACGGTGCGTGAGCGAGCAGTTCAAAAAAGATGCGGTCGGCTGGCGTCACGTGGTTCGGAGGAAACACGTGATAGTCTTCGGCCCTACAGACTGAGTGGTAGTAGTAGCCCTAATGTGGGAGCCCCCTAGTGGCGGGGAGGAATTGGACACGACTAAATTAGGGAGAAAATGGGGAGAAAAAAAACACAATAGAGTTTGAATAAGGCTCTATAAAACTTTTTGCTTCTAGATTTTTTTTTTAGACTATACGACCTTAGCTTCAAGATGAATGCTCTATAGAATCTTTATATCTCTATCGAGATGCATGTTTTAAGGACTTTCACTCAGATCTATTTCTAAGAAGACATACCGTACCGTACTGTACAGTACTGTGCAAAGGTTTTTAGCCATGCTTCATGTCTTCATACTGAATGAAATGAAATGATGTAGATTAAATGAAAGAAATGAGAACGAATGTTTTACTGTGACAGGCTGCAAAGTCTTAAGCTACAGTTTTGTTTTGTTTTTTTGTAACAACCTCAGCAGCAGCCTCATTTCCCCTCTCGTCTGTTCCAACGTCTCAGCATTCTGAGATGACCACTCTGATGCTTTTTAATGCTTGAGTGATTTATAGGTCACTGTGTGGCTTAAGAAACAAACAATTATCTGAAACTGCTCAGATACAGGGACTGGACTGAAAATGGGAGACAAAACCTTGCCAATATCAGAGTTGAAAAAGCATGAAGAACTATTCCTTATGACTACATAAAATACAAGAAAGTCTGGCTCTTTTTTAAGTAAAATATGAAAAAATGAGTGACACTCATCATCTATACCGCTTTATCCTGTATAGAGGGTCAGGGGGGCCTGCAGTCTATCACAGGAGACTTAGGGCACGAGGCGTGGTACACCCTGGATGTGGTGCCAATCCATCACAGAGCACACACACACTCACGGCAATATGGGGAACAACAATCACCCTAATCTGCATGTCTTTGGACTGTGGGAGGAAACCGGAGAACCCGGAGGAAACCCACCAAGCAAGAGGAGAACATGCACACCGAGGCAGGAATCATGAAGATGCAAGACGACAGTGCTAACCACTAAGCCACCGTGCTGCCACCTGTACAATTCTAATAAACATTATTTTTATGTAAAGAATGTTTCCTGTGCATCGTTTAGAATTCTTTTATTTTTACAGTCCAATTAAATATTCACAAGTTAAACGAGCTCTTTTTGTTCTTGCCAATAATTAAATAATTGTTGCTCAGGCTTTGATGGATTATGGATTCTCTTTAACTCTCCATTTGCCTCTTGCGAGACCTGCCTACAGACGTGTTTAGATTAATTGTCAGGAAGCCTGCGGCCGTTTCTTTTATTTAGATCAGCTCTTTCACACCCGCTCTATTCCTTTGAACCTGTCTTTATGTGCTGTTTATACTGTATTTGGCATGTCATAATCACATGATTCGTTTTGACAATGGTTTAGAAGAAGTTCTACCTGATTGAGCTTTCTGGAATAAATGAGAAAAGGGATTGTGCAGACAAAGTATTCTTCTTTATGGATATGGATTGGTTGAGAGGTGTTACATTCCCTGGTGGACTAGTTGGAGTGGTTAGTATTCGGTACATTCACTCTCATGGTAGAGATATGATTCCTGCTCAGAATAAAACCAACCCCCAGCCACTAGAGATAGCACAAGCCTGTGCGCTATTAGTGCTCATCCTAAGCCTGGATAAACGTGTAGGGTTGGACGAGGAAGGGCGACTGGAATTACCCAAACCATTTTTATTGAACGCTTTCTACAGAACTGAATTTTAGATTTTTGGTGCAAAATTCCTTTGAGATTTAAATTTTTTTATAGATTTCTATAGAACATTTTTTTTGCAGTGTTAGCTTTGAGAGGGAAATGATTTTGCATTTACAATTAACAACCAATTGCAAACTAATTGACAACTAATAGCTGAATCACTGTTTGATTTGACATGGTTCGTAATTTAAATACAACTCGTACACCTTAAAACCCTGAGCATTTTTAGCCATTTTATGTATATAGGGCTCAGGATTGTGTAATATAGAGTGAATATTATTAAATGAACTTTATTTTATTTTCACCAACTGTACAAACATGACCAAGATACCAATGATCATGTGTTTGCATTTTAAAAGATAATAACTTGGGTTGTACCGCTCACTGACTCATCTTCTATACCGCTTTATCCTGCATTCAGGGTCGCAGGGACCTGGAGCCTATCCCAGGAGGCTTAGGGCACGAGGCGGGGTACACCCTAGACAGAGTGGCAATCCATCGCAGGGCACGCACACTACGGGCAAATTGAGAACGCCAATTAGCCTAACCTGCATATCTTTGGACTGTGGGAGGAAACCGGAGTACCCGGAGGAAACCCACCAAGCACAGGGAGAACATACAAACTCCATGCACAGAGAGACGGGAATCGAGCCTGGCTGGGAATCGAACCCGGACCCTGGAGGTGCAAGGAGACAGTGCTTACCACTGTGCCACCGTGGGTTGTATCTAAATAATCAAATACACATTTTGATGTTTGAAACCTCATCACCACACACCAGCAGGTCTTCCATATAAGCATTCTTTTTTTTTTTTTTTTACATTTTTATTTCTATTGGTCATTGATTACCGGCACAGTGGCTTAGTGGTTCGTTTTGCACCCCCAGGGTCTGGGTTTGATTCCCACTTCAGGGTGTGCATAGGAGTTTGCATGTTCTCCCAGTGTTTGGTGGGTTTCCTCCCACAGTCCAAAGATATGCAGATTGCCCGTAGTGTCTGAATAAGCGTGTGTGCGTGTGTGTGTGTGTGTGCGCCCTGACACCCCATTTAAGTGCACCTTGCAAATCTCCTGGTATGGGCTTCAGGACCCCTGCGACCCTGTACACACGATAAAATGATATAAACCATGAGCGAGTGAGTGAATGAGTGAGTGAGCGAGCGAGTGAGTGAGTGAGTGAGCTGTGCTGTTTGAATTTAAATGTTAAATGCTTGTCTAAGACCTAAATATGTTACACTTCTAGGTTTAAAGAAGCAAAAATTACATGATTCAAATGTACAAGCTCAGCTGTGTATAAATGCCAAAGCCGCAATAATTTTTTGTACTATTGTAGTAGCAAAAGACCTCATAAAAATGAAATATAAAAATTGTTTTAAAAAAAATTATGAAAACTAAATAAATGAATGCACATACAGTATATTGTACTTATCTTTTGGGGTTTTTTTTTTTAGTCCTGGAACTGGCTGCAATGCACTGTTTTTTGTTTTTTTTTCCCCCTCGAAGCTAACCTGCCTAACCCTGCCTGCTCTCTTCAGATAATATTTATTACTCTCCTCATTTAATAGTGGAGGGTTTGCGGAAGGTTGCATGTACTGCGTCTTTAATCAAAGTACAATTTAATCAGACTGATCATCAAAGCATGGGCCTATGCTCGGAAGAGAAGAAATGTGATTTTCAATGAGACGGTGATGGGAACTCGGTGCCTTGCCTCTGCTCCATCACACTGAACTGCCAGACTTACACAGGAGAATAAATGAAAAGCTGGTGAATAATTCACATGCAGCGAAGGTGCTTTCTTCCTCACGGGTCTCCTCTTTCTCCGTCTCTCAGTCTTACACAAACACACACACACACACACACACACACACACACACACACACACACACACACACACACACACACACACACAC
>JAQMYG010000003.1:4781104-4791215 GCA_030014215.1 Clariallabes teugelsi | reverse complement strand
ATATATATATATATATATATATATATATATATATATATATATAAAAAGCAGCATTTATTTAGACAATAGCCTTTTAACTACTGTGGCTTAGGTTAGATTTAGGTGTAGTGTAGATGGATGGCCTTCTTTAAAACATTTGCACCATTCAAATGCTTTACAGCAGCTACAGTAAGAGTCTAATCATCGTACTGTGCTTAAAGTCTTCTGTAAATGTCAATCGGTTTTGCGCTTTCATTTACAAGAAATGTCATCACAAGTCCCGGTTTGACTTGAACGTATACATCATAAATAAAATTGTGCCAAAAACATTTTTATATTTACATTTGAGAATATGCATTGCAAGATAATGCTTGGGTTTTTCTTTAAATACTTTTAAATGCAGTTAAAACAAAAATTTTAAAAAATATCATTTTGACCCAAGATCTGTTTTTTAATTAGCATGAAGTTTTTTTGTTCTATTCTGATTCCTTGTTTGTCTGTTGACTAGCAATGTTAATAATTAATCATTAATCGATGAAGTGCCGTTAAGACTTTAACTGTTTAAAAATATATTAACTGATAATGTTTGTTTTGCACAATAATGCTCCATTGATCACATATCTATTAACCTGTGCCCCACAAAAGTGCATACTTTAATGTTTGAAATGTCCAATCAGAGATCACTACCTTCTTAATAGGAGCATTGATGGATATGGCAGCACTAGAATTCAAACATATTACCTCTGCATGACCAACTAAATACTTCTATGTTTAATGATGCACCATTTGAGAACCTCACTAAAGATTTTGCGTTTTAGTTTAATTCAGCGTACATTATAAGAACTGCAGGTAATTTTTTCTATATTATACATTATAATTTTTTTCAACCAAAAAAAAAAAAAAAAAAAACTCATACATTTCTTCTTCCTTCTATTCAATGTGAACCCATTTCAATTTCAAGAAATAAATAAGTGCCCTTTCAAGACACTCTCATTTCCCATTAAATCATATCTGAACCTGGATTTAAATGGAACTGACCCCTATGGACCCACTTTCCCAAATAATATGACTCAACGTGTTATAATTTGCATTAATATTAGACAGTGGTGTGAAATTTACTCTTGTACTCATGAGAGAACTTCTGAATACCAATAGAAAAGATAGCAAGAAAGAAATAGCCTTAGGCTTTGCATAACATAGCTTTAGTAGCATTTTCAACACCATACACACTTTAAACTTTCACTTGATCTGGATTTTCCACAACTTGATAAGTCCTAACACAGAGCCCTGATGGACACCTGCACATGTAGTACAAGTCAATTAATGACAGACTGCACCGCAGTCAACCAATCAGAGCACACTGGGAGAGGACAGATGGTAATGAAACGGCTTGAGTGACTGACAGTCCTAAGAAAGGCAAAGGAATACAAAATCAGTGACTCTATAAAAACTGCAGAGAAAAACTACAGTGGGGTCAGATGGCTATAAACAGAGACGAAGGAAGACATGGTGGTAATGTGTTGTGATAACAGCTTATAAACTATAATTATGCAAAAGGATAATTATGAAAATATATATACACAATGACAATGGTTCTGGCACCTATCTGGCCAAGCCACATATAACGCCATACTACAAGGGCCGTTCAAGTCAAACTGGGACTTGAGAATAACAAAACACAAATATAAGAATAAAAACTCCCTTTATTTCTGTATATAATCCCCTGCTACACTAATGCACTAAGCCCACTTTTTCACTAGTGCTTGGATACGTTCACCAGGCTTGGATAAGGAAGAAAGTTTTCTCTGTACATCCATGATTGGACTACCTGCTTCACAACTGAAATTCCGGCCAGAAAATGTCTCTTACCTTTAATTGAAAAGAAACAGACTGGTTTGATTACCAAAGGTGTTCTGTTTTTGTAGGGCAATGCACAAGGTCATACTTCCCGCCATGCAACTTGCACATTACAGGAACTCAGCCGGAGTTATTGCTACTGTACATCCGCTATAGAGTCCTGACCTTGTGCCAAGTGATTTCCATATGTTTGGGCCTGATGATTAAAGCAGGCAGTCCAGCGTTTCAGACATGAAACAAAGATCCAATCATGGCTCATATATATATAAAAGATGGATAGATCTTGAATGCTATGTGTGCATCACACTGTGTAGTAGTTGAACCAACAGACTGACAAACCTGCTGATACAAGAAAGAGAAGTGGAATGACGTGTGTACTTCCTTTGCTCCCTTCTCCCTCTGTTCCTTCATGACCCGACCTGCAGGTCACACTCAATCTCACACAGCAGCAGGTGCACATAGCTAGTGCACTTCCCACAGAGGCATAGAGAGAAGCACACACACACACGCGCACACACACACACTCTTACTTAGCCAAGAGAATTTTCAGCCTTCATAGCACGGAGGTGGAAGGTCGAGTCGGAGCTCTCCGGGGATGCTACAGACACAATGTCTGATAAATAAAAAAAAGAAAATTGAAAAAAAAAAAAAAAAAGTAGACTGAAGATCCACAAGGACAGATAAAACTTCTCCATTGCCTCGGGGAACATATTGAGACCACATGTAATGATTTCACCTATTTCACAAGACTGCAGTAATTAGCTTCTGTTAGGTGAGCTCATTTATTAAAAGAAAGTGGTGCAAAGTGGAACAATTACGTCAAGGAAAAACCTCGAGCAATTTTCCCAGCTCGGAGAAGAATGGTTCTGTCCTGTCGAATAGCAGTAATCACAGAAGCAGCAGTGTTTAATGGGATACAGCAGCATACATTATCTCTGATTAAACACTGGCATGGCATGTAGAGTAATTACTGTTAAAGCAGATGTATTCTGTGGACACGCTGATGTCATTATGCATGTTCAGGGCTCTGTGAGTGAAAATTGCTCTGAATGTGAAAATTATTTTAGAGGCACCAGCATGACAGAATTGACACCTGAGAAAATTATCTGCAAAAAAATAATAAAGTTACTAAATATGGAAATGAACACCATGTGGCAGATGCATCACAACATGAAATGGAGTTCCTCTGAAATTAATATTTTAATTAATTTAAGAACAACTGGGTCATACTGTACTTTCTATCTGTTACATGTGTAGTTACATTTCAACAGTTTGATCGCAAAACGAGATAAAGACCATTTTCAGGCTTTTACTAATTTTGGAAAGGTTTTCATTCTCTAAACATAAAGGGTTGTCTATAACAAAATATTTAATTAGAAAACTGATAAATAACCTTATTTTAGAAGCCTTAACTGTCCAAATTCTGAGCAATGCATGACACATAGCCGCCTGATTTTTCGAGCCAAAGCCAATGCGTTGTGACAAGACAATCGCTTAGCTTCTTTCCGTCACATGATCAGTGAAATGAAGATATTCCTGTGCAACAAAGCAGCTTTATGAGTGGTTTAAATGTGTTCAAAGTGTTTTTGGAGAACATTGTAGACAAGAAAAGGAAATGTATGCTCTACAGGTATGTGTCGCTTAACATCTGTATGTGCAAAAAAGGACATTATGAGATTTGGATATTAAACACTTAGCAAAGCTATGTGAGATATTGTTGTGCAAGCATTGTGGTGAAACTTTGAAATTGCATCACAAAATGTAAAATATGCATGAGTGATTTGTGTACAAGAGCCATGAGATGCACACGTTGTGTGTGGAAAGCTGTTGGTTAAATGCCTGTACTATGATAGCGAGTTGTCGGCATGTACCGAACTGAATCTAAAACTGGTAAAGTATTAGGCTGATAATGCTGTAAATTGAATATAATGTTTCCATTGATCTTCAACATTTTTTGTAATTAAAAAGATTGTGTGTGCAACAGACTTGCTGCCACTACTTTCTATTTGAATCACTACAAAATCATAATCAAACCAGGCGTTTACTATAACTGTTAATTAAAACCCAATCAACGTATTATCGATACTAAACTGCATATTAAATAACCACAAACACAACTGCTGGGTGATTTATCCATTGTGATAAAACTATGGGAGATTATAAAGTTTTTTTTTAAAAATCACACACAATTCAAACAATTTTGCATACCTCATGTGACTTAAATTAAACATGCATCACTTAGCGCTTTCACATCAATCATGGGCGTCTGTGAGTTCATGCAAGCGGAAGGAGCGGATAGTGCTGTTCAAGTGTGAGTCGAAAAGATGCGGTTAGTGGCGTCACGTGCCTGGGAGGAAGCACATGATAGCCTTCGCCCCCTTTATACTGTATATATTGGACATATCTCATTTTGCTTTAAAACTGTTCATTTAGTGTTCTGAAACACCACCAAAACATGCTAGTTCATATTATCACTTATGTCCCAGCAGTTACTAAGTTCTTGTATGAATGTGCTGGTGCACACTCGATCCTAATAAAATAGATGGTGAGTCTCAATCTAGACCTTATTAAGTTGCCCAAAGGCTATGGATGGTACAAAGTAATCAAACAACTCAAGACCCACATTCAATCTTCCTGAGTCAGCTGTAGGAGGTTTACTGAGAGTATAACATGACTAATTCAAATTATAGTCAAATAGAGAAGGATTTAACAGTTACTAGAGGTTTTATGAGACACCGTTAATATTATAATGTTTCATATTCTACAGAAGATCTCCAATTGGTACAATATGGTATATTTGTTGAATTAATATAAATGTGCTTGTACTGTCTAATGTGTTATGAACATTTCATAATTCATTTTATATTCAGTTACATATACAGAACTTGATCAATATGTGGGAAATAGCGATACTGTACCTAAGGGGTTTATTGGCCAGTGCTGACCAAAAGTATTAAGACAACATATGCCATGTGTTACAGTATACAGTAGTTCTCTTTGTGTACAAAGCAGGTGATGTCACAAATTAGTTCAAGCCTATCTGGCTGAAGAGTTGTACTAGTTAGAATCACATTGATTAGTTAATGAATGGAACAAACAATTGGCAAGACCTTTACTTCCTGAAGCCAGGGTGTCTACTTCTGCAACTTTTTTTTACTTTTCAACTTACTTGATCTTCATGAAGCATTCAGTCATCACCAGATTACTGCAGGTTGTTTTTTTGACTCCAGCAGGTTTTGAAGAATAAAAGGACTTCAAACTAAATATTGATTGTTGCCATAAAACAATTTCATTGCATATTTTTTTATCTTGATTGTCATTATTTTTAAACTTTTAGAATGGTATAAAAAATTGAATTTCACAAGTGAACCACATTTATGTGTTTATTACGCAGCAGTGATGGCTCAGTGTGTTAAGGCTCTTGCGTTACTGATCAGAAGGTCAACGGTTCGAGCCCCAGCTCCGCAAGTTTGCTGCTGTTGGGCCCTTGAGCAAGGCCCTTAACCCTGTCTGCTCCAGGGGAGCTGTACTGTATAATGGCTGATCCTGCGCTCTGACCCCAGCCTTCTAACAAGAAGCTGAGATATGTGAAGAATAAATCATTTCACTGTGCAGTAATGTATATGTGATGAATAAAAGCTGAAAAGAAATATAAGTGTGATAGCTTGGGAACACATTTTCTTCTTCACATCGTTCGGAATGCTACGCCATTTTCTTCACATTGAAATGTGAATGATGTCATTGTGATCTCCCAGTTGTACAGACGACCACACCCTCGAACCTTTTCTCACTATCCACATGCTGGACTGCACTCACAGAGACTGAGACTCTGATCTTTTCTAGTACGCTTGATTTTCACCTGAATCAAAGGATAAATCGGTGATGATAAACAGCCAATGAGAGTTTGAGAGGAAACGTATCTGCTGAAACGCACACCAGATACCTGGAGCCAGTTAATCATGTGCGGGAGAGAGTCAGGGGGCAAAATGTAAACGCAGTAATATTGCTTCTGTAAGAACTTATTTTCAGCCCGAAATTGTTTTGACAAGTGACACACACAGTGTAAAAATAACTATGTTTCCTCAGTTCACCTTTTGTCTCAATTAATTATTTTTTTTCCTTCCCGTTTACCGGACAGCAGAGGCCAGCGGTGCAGCCGCTCCAGCCTGTGAGGTGGCCTTATGAGCCATGATCAAGAAAAAAATCCAACAGGGAGGCCTTGTAAGTGATGTCCAAGCCTGAGGACAAAGACGAAGCATTGCAAGGGTAAGACAAGGTCTCATGTCTGATCCGCCTCAACCTCTGACATTTATCTACCTCCCTGTCTATCTTCGGACGTCATTCCCCTGTCGCTTCCTGCTTAGCTGAAGACGACGCTTCATCTCTCTGCACGTCGCTCCATGTCCTTCCCTCACCATCATCACTATCTTTCTGGCGTCATCGTTTTTTTTCTCTTTGGCCTTGTCATACTCCTCGCTCCCTCCCCTTGCCTTGTCATGGCTGTCAAACCACAGGACCTACTGTACTGTATGCCACACCCACCATGGGTAATTTCTAAACCCTTACATTATTATTAAAAAAATATGTAAATCCTATGTTTTGTGTTCCCCTAATTAATCATTAAATAAAAAAACTTCTCTGTTCTTGGTTGTGAAGAACTGTCAGTGTTATAGTGTATAAGCTTTTACATGTGGTCTAGCGGTCTCCCGGTTTTCACCCAGGCGGCCCGGGTTCGACTCCCGTTGGGGCAGTGTTGACTCAGTGTATTAAGGCTCTGAGTCACTGATCGGAAGGTCGGCAGTTCAAGCCGCAGTTCTGCCAGCTTGTCGCTGTTGGGCCCTTGAGCAAGGCCCTTAACTTTGTCTGCTTCAGCCTACTAACAAAAAAAAAGAAGAAAAAAAAAGCTGAGAATAAAATAAAGACGTTCACTGTGCACTGATGAATGAAGGCTGAATTTAACTTAACTTTCACTATGTCACTAAGTCACTATGACTTCCTACTACTACTATAAATGTTCAATGTCAGTTAAATTCACACCCCAGCGTCTGATCCAACACTCTGACACGCACCCATAAATCAAGAGGACCATTCCAAAGCTGAATGTCAACCTCACTGGGTTTTTTTTATGAATGCAAAACAGATGCAAGTATCTAAAGCTAAAAATATTCCTCCTCTGACATTTCTGAAAGCAACCTGCAGGATAAAGAGTGCAGGGGTGCGGGGTCTGACAGGGGGACCCGCAGTGTTCGGGTATTTCTCCAGACAACCGGTGGCCTGTAGATGAAAAGCCGTCCTCCGTGCGAACCCTCACGGAGACGCGAGTATTCACACACTACACACCCAGACATACAGTCTGGAGCACATCACATTATAACAGAAGGCAGTGCATGAACAGCTGCACAGATCTCCAAGCCGTGCTTAGTGAGATAGTGATAGAGGATCAGGAGGCGAGCACACACGCTCCCTTTAAAGGATAATGTACAGACGTCAGAGAGACGAAGAAACATGAAGCTTCTGAAACAAGTGCATCAATTGAGAAAAATAAAATCATATGTGTAGATTTATGGCAAATCAAAAAAAAATAAACATTTCAGTCAAAGTAGTCTTGAGTCGTCGTTTAAAGGTTTCGCTGTACGGATATCCAGAGGATGTTCATTCCACCATTTAGGTCATTTTTCGCGCTGTTCGCATTTTCTCAACGGCTAAGAGAACAGTTTAAGCACAGCTTTTGACATATTTCAAAAAGAAGAGAACTGAAGGGATGATACTGTACATATGCAGAAATCCTCTTAGCGGAGACATGATGAAAACTAAGCATTCAATTTAATATGGGGGTTTTCACCAATGACTGATTAATGATTATAAACGAGTTCTTTACCCAATGTGTGTCATTTCATTCTCAATTTAAAGAAGAGGTTTTGTTTTTTCATTAGACTTTGTGGCCTGACGCTTGGGTACAAAAGGGTCAAAAATAGATTTGTAAATACCATTTATGTGTGAAGATTTGTATGATTTGTGTGTGTGTAAGAGAGAGAGAGAGAGAGAGAGACTGGTTATACAAAACTACAGAACTATTAAATTATTTCACTTCTATTGTATATGTAGATATTTATTCTACTCTTATAATCCTCTCCAAATGAAAGCCATGGAAAGGATCAAATGATAGTTTTGTTCTGATGGCTCGAGGTTGATTTAATTAAGCTTATATATATTTTTTAAATAAAACTGTTGTTGAAAGTTAAGTCTTTACTTGTCACATATAGAAATTTGACATATTTTGATCATTGATCATTTTGTAGGGATAATCGCAACTTGCACAACCAAATACTTGACCACACCATCCCCCTTGAAATGATTTTACAATTCGACCATTGGCGAGAGGTCTATACCGCTTATCCTGTACAGGGTCACGGAAGGCAATTTGGAAATGCCAGTTAAAAAAGCCTACGTCGTATTGACAAAGCCGAAGTGAGAAAATGGTTATAATATACTATAGTTATAGCTTCTTAATGTTTACATTTCAAAGACAATTCAGCAGGTTCAAACTTGCGCCAGAATGCAACAGAATGAACTCACTCATCGTCTACACCGCTTCATCCTGTATACAGGGGGGCCTGGAGCCGATCTCAGGAGACTTAGAGCACGGGGTGGGGTACACCCTGGACAGGGTGCCAATCCATCGCAGGGCACACACACATACACTACGGGCAATTTGAGAACGACAATTAGGCTAACTTACATGGGAGGAAACTGGAGTACCCAGAGGAAACCCACAGGGAGAACATGCAAACTCCATGCACACGAAGGCGGGAATCGAACCCGAAACCTGGAGGTGCAAGGTGACAGTGCTAACCACTAAGCCACCGTGTCACCTGGACAGAGTGAAATATGAAATCAAGTGAATCTTGAATCTTGAATCATTATTATTATTATTATTATTATTATGAGATCATGGAGATAACAGTTGATCGTTCTGTTGTCCTGCACAAGCAGCTGGAAGCTGGACAGGAAGGGACACAGTATTAAAAAAAGAAAAACTCTTTCAGGAGAAGCTGTTTGGACATGCAGCTCACATGTGCTACACTTCAGGGAAAATTGAAGAGGTTCAATGTGTCAAAGCTGATATCCTGAGCGCCTCCTGAGCCCCGCAACGCCGCTTCCACCCCATCAACATCCTGCAGATAAACCACCGCCTTTCTACAGGCTTTCAGACTGCGCTTCTTCTTACTACTATGACAAATGACCCTTTTATTTATTTTTGTAACTGCGCAGGTCAAATGTTTGAGATCTGAACACAGAGCTCCTGAGATGGCCCTAAAGATGTCTCTAACAAAAAACTGCTTTTTTTCCTTAAACAAAACCGATGTATCGGTAGAACACTCGGAAAGAGTAATTAATGGCGCACTGTTTTTTAGTTTTGATAACAGCTTGAATCACAAATTAAGGGAGAAACAAGCAGCAATAAACACACAGCAGGAATTAAACGAAAGCACTCACTGGCAAAGTGGCATCGAGTCCATCAAGCCCCGTGCGATTTGTTCGTTTCTGCTCAATTCACACCGCCTTAGCAGTGAAGCACAGAGTACATACAGCTCAGACGTGAGCAATGCAGCAAGGACAAAACATAGACATTACACTAGGTAGTCATCATGGCAGTGGTATTTGATGTAGATGTAGATGATGTAGTATTAATATACTGCATTTTCGTGTCAGGTTTGTTTAGCTGTGAGAAGGAGCAGATGCTGGAAGATCCAGGACCCAGGATGGATCCAGGAACAACGCTGACCTACACACTTATGGAGAGCTTCGAATTGATTCACGGGAGAACGCTACACTTGTAATTCCCAACCGAATCTAAAAAAGTGTTAATATTAAAGCACATGCTGTAGAAAGGTTGAATGGTTTAACCATCCGTTACAACACATGACTAGAACCTGTGAATATCAAACAGGCTTAAAGAGAGGATTCGGGTGGATATATACCCTGGTCGGCCACTTTGATAGAAACGTACGCCAGATTATTTAGCATAGGCAGTTGTCCTATTGGTGCCATGGCGGCTTAGCGCTTAGCACTGTCGCCTGGCACTTCCAGGGTTTGGGTTCGATTCCCGCATCGGGTTTCTGTGTGCATGGAGTTTGCATGTTCTCCCAGTGCTTGGTGGGTTTCTTTCAGGTACAACGGTTATCTCCAACCGTTACGGGTGGGCGATATACCGGTATACACGGTTATCCGGTAGAAATTTGTCAACCGGTAGAGATTTTGGTCTATCGTCTTA
>JAQMYG010000003.1:4695222-4727321 GCA_030014215.1 Clariallabes teugelsi | reverse complement strand
TATGATGTAAGATCTATAGATAAGAGAGGAGGAGTTAATTTTATCAGATATCATAGCAGCATCCTAACCACACCTCCAAATAAGGTATTCTTTCAAACTTTTTTAAAATACAAAAATGTGCCATAAGCAAACAGATGAATGATCTGAGTGATCATATGTGTGAGAGAGAGAGAGAGAGAGAGAGAGAGAGAGAGAGGGAGACTAACCTCGAATAACCGGTTGCACTCTGTGATCATATGTGCCAAGCCCTGAGTGGCAGCCAGGTTCTCATTCAGGTCCTTTTGGTCAGGTCTTCCAGTGGCGTATTTCTTTTGCATGGTTCTGTTAGCGCAAAAGCAGAACTTTAATTCTAAATATACTCAGAAACTTTGGAATGTCTTTCATTATCAGTATTACAGACATAACTATGACATAGAGTAGTTGCTTTAAATATTTTTTTTTTGTCTCAGAAGACATTTTTATTTCTTTATTTTATTTAATTTTTTCCCCCCCAATTGTCTCCCTAATTTAGTCGTGTCCAATTCCTCCCCGTCACTAGGGGGCTCCCACATTAAGGCTACTACTACCACTTAGTCAGGAGGGCCGAAGACTATCACGTGTTTCCTCTGAACCACGTGACGCCAGCCAACCGCACCTTTTCGAACTGCTCACTCGCGCACTGTTGGGGGCGGCGTAACACACTCGGAGGACAGCGCTATCCGCTCCTTCCGCTGATTAATGTGGGAACACGAAGTACCTCTCATCCCGCCCTCTGAGAGAGCTCGGCCAATCAGCTCGACTGTAATGTGTGTGTACCCTAAATGTTTCAACCACCTCCACTTTCTGTGAGTGCCCACCTTGGAGAGAGGTTCTCCTTCTTCAAAATATTGAGGTGAAAAAGCGAAGGCGCTAAACACACAGCGATATTCATGGGCGTCATCTGATTCTCCTGCACAGATGAAGTGACATCACTGAGGAAGCACAGCAAGGTTTGCAGGACTTCCCGGTTCTCGTCGGACATCAACATGATGGCTGCCTGGACCGCCTGCAACCGCTGGTCCTTAGGCACGTCTACAAAGAAAACAAACAGTTCAAGACAAGTGAACAAGACGAGACATTTTATTAGATAACTGTGAACGACTGGACTCCGTTCATTCCCTTACACTGATAAATATGGAGGAAGGTTTCTCCCAGTTTGCTGGTGAGGAGCGGCTCGGGAAGATCTCTGAAGAACTGCTTGACCATGTCAGCTACGTCGTAGGCGGACTGGTCCTCGTAATTCACGTCCTCCGGAGAGTTCTCGTTCATCTGCCTGAGAGCCTGGATGCGAGATTTGACCCCGGACTTGCGGAAAAGACCCACCTAGAGGTTATTGAAGACAGTATAATTTGTGTGGTGGTCTGGGAAAACCCATCTCTATTTATTCTGGCAAATAGGCAAAAGAAGAAGAAAAAAAAAGATCGACTGGGGGGAAAACTTTGTTTGAAAGAAACATGAAAGGAGCCTTTCTAAAGATCTCTTAATCCTCGATAGCTGCATGTGATTATCTTCAACAAAGAACATCACGCTTTGTCATGCTTTGATCAAAATTGACAGTTCGGTATTTAATCAGATTCTGTCTGTCAAAATGTTGCATCTTGCAAATAGTTTTAAATAACGAGAATGTAGAACTGTGAATTGTCTACTTTTGGCGTACCTGGTCGAGACACTGGCTCCTGAGGTAGCGGAGAGCCTGCTGGAGGCCCAGAGGTAGCGGCTGACCAAAACGCTGGACGTGCACGATGAGAGGAACACCAAACACGTTCTTATCCTTATAGTCAGGAACCTTCATCCTCTTCATGAACTTTGGCACTGACCTGCGTCACAGGGAATGCTGTCAAACATCTTGATGCATTTCTAAATGCCATCTGAATACACTAAGATAACGGAGAAACATATAATCTCTTTATATATGTTCTCATTACTGAAAAATCACCAAGACTACTAAAATCTTGCAATATTTACTAAACTAAGTTCTCACCAGGTCCAGCCATGCTTGTTCGACATGGAGTACTTCTCCATGATGGCGGTTAGGCGCAGCAGGGAGAACTTCTGCAGCAGGCTGAGCTGTGCTGCTGATTGGTTGGTGATCTGTAGAGATGCCACTGAATGGCTGAGACGGTTGGAAATCTGGAAACTCGGCCATCGCAAACTGATTAAAGAACAGAAACCTATCTTTTAGAAAGGCAGTCATGGATGAAAAATGGTGTCATACAGATGTACAGATGTACAGAGCACTCCACATCATTAGAATAACATTATAAATATAAGAACATCAACGATGAAGTCTAGAATCTGATTGGTCAGAAAGTGTTGATTCATTGTCTAGAACAGCAGCTCTGGTTTACATGTCCTAATAAATACTGGTTTATTCAGTATATAGAGACTTGTATGAACATGAAAGTGATAAAAGAAACTAAATTTGTTTACAAACATTCCGCAGGTTTAAAAATGATTGATGTCATTCTTCAATAAATGCAAAATAGTTAATTGACAAATTTCTAGTTAAGTAGATTGATTATTTTCCTATTCCAACATTACTGATTTGAACGTATATTGGTAGAGCCCTTTGACCAAGTGCTAAAATAGTATGAAAAATACCAAAACTAACCATAAAGTTAAGTGCAGTACTTTTACCCTTATTACGAGACAATATAGGTAGTGGAACAATAGACCAAAGTGTGTTTAATGCATTAAAGTCTTGTATGAAGGTCATGGTGCCAACATGAGATATTTATAGAGTATATAATGTTGGTACAAGTCCAGGTTTAAAGAGTTTAGTAAGTAAGTCAATAAGATAAGACTTACTTACTAAACAAGGGGAAATTTCTTACATGCATCAACACACAGGGTGACTTTCTTAAACACCATCATCATCTCAGGTTTGTTTTCATGTTAATAGAATTCATCCCCAATTATACATCACGTCATTTGTATGAATAATTGTCAATTTCTTTGTCCCTCCGTAGGAATCCTTTATCATCCCATATATTATATTTCTTTAACAAGTCCACCCAGGTCTCAGAGTTCACCCAAAGTGTTTGTGTGTTAAAGCTGAAGCTGAAATACCCCTTATATAATGCATCTTTTTGTACATCAAACTCACTTTATTTCACTTTTCCTGCAACATTAATGAACTAGTGCTGAGCCAACCAATCCCCCCACAAAAAAAAAGCAGCAATTTTGTGGGAGGGTCTCATCGTATATGAGGTCACAAAAGGGTAAATATCTAATCTTCCAATACAAGAATGAAAAAAAGCAAGGACTGTGTCTGTCCCAGTTTTTTTTCCCCCTCTGTAAATGTCTAAAATAATAAAAATGTGAATTCTGCATAATAGGACACCTTCAAATTTCGCCTTTAAGAATCCTGAAGATAATTATCACTTTCCTTTCTCCAGACTTGCTATGTTTAATGATTTGTGAAAACCCCTTTACAGCACCCGGGAGCATTCCAGAGAACCGATCACCGGTCCTCTTAAAAGAGGTGGTCTTGAGCTTGCACGTAGTGCATCATCTTATAATAGAGTGACTTCTTGTTTGCAGATATTCCCATAAGAGGACACAACAGATGCCACTACTGTTTACCACTTTGCATGCCTTTGCAAGCACAAAAAAAGGGGAATGTTTGTGCGGTCATATTATTCCACTAGTTTTGACACGTATCTTTAGTTTGATTTGTTACTCACAACAAGGAAGCCCGATGATCTTTGTCTTTCGTTTATTTTCCAGCATCAAAGATTCAACACCTTTGAAAAAGCTTGTGTCTCCACAAATCCGCATCAAAAACTGACCTTTTTTCCATGCAATAGTCATACAAATACGTGTAATAGTGGAATGACATCACAGACAAACCTACGATTGTCAAAATGGATGCTTGACTAACAAATTCAAAGCTTGTGGCTTATCTAATAAACTTAATGCTTAACTAATGAATAGAATGAGATAGAAAGAAATAAAATGAAATAAGATCAAATAAAATAAACACAACAACAAATTCATAACAAGTACGATATGGCTCTTACAGGGAAATTGCAAACTTGATTCAAGGCCCCTTACTTGTAAAAGGAAACCAGTGATTAGGGGAGTCCCTCCCCTGAACAAGCCCAGAACTGGGGCTTCTACCCAAGTGTGAAAATTGCCTAAGAAGGTATCTGGACACCTATGTAACCCTTTTGTTTTGACGAAAGTGCAGTCCATAACAAATTAATGAAAACAATTAAAAACTACTGGATTCTGAATCTTACCGATTTGGCCGGGTAAGCGATGCTCCGACCCCAGAGTCTCTCCTCTCTCTAATTCCCGTAGATTCATTTTCATTAAGAGAAACACCATCCCTGTCCCCATCGCTGGGGGTAACCTGCCCCTCCAGCACTGACTGACCCTCCAAATCCAGCGTGATGTGACTCGAGGACTGCGTGTTCCCTTGACCTTTCCCGTCCTGCTCCAACTTGGCCTTTTCCACACTCTCTCCTGTAGGCATAACGTTCTTGGACCAGTGATCCACAATCTCCTGCAGGCCATTCACATGCTTTAAGATATCGTCCAAATGTGGGAACAGATCCTCTTTTTCCAAATCGATAAGGTCCCCGGTGCTGGCGTAGAGGTGTGAGCCGGGTACGTTGTCATAGATGCTGACGCGGCTACCGCGGGAGCAACACTGTGTAACAGGTCTGTGCTCTTTCATGGTTGGCTGACGCTGGGGTTCAGGAACCCTGCTAAGAGGTGCAGCTGTGGGTGAAAGACTTTCAATTGAAAGAGCCTTCGGAAAGGTTCCAGGTTTGTGGTCTTTCGGGATGTGCACTACCAGGTCTTCGTAAGAGCGGAATTCGTTGCGTTTACCCTGAACGATTCCAGAGAAAACATCCAGGTCATCCAGGTACATGCCACTCCGCTTGTACTCATCACGGTGGGCTTTGCGTTCCTTCAGACTTGGAGTGCTGACGGTGCTGCCACCGGATTGGCTGCTGCTACCTTCACTGCTCGAGTGTGACGTCAATACACCATGGCCATTGATCTCCGTGCAATTGAGAGCCTTCAAGGCTTGAGGTTCATCCTGAAGAATGGGTGCGCTGATCACCAAAGTCCTGCACCCATTTTCTGCTGCCTCATGCGACCGCAGAGTCTCCATGCGTCGCAGGAAGTCATTGGCCCGTGTCCGGGCTAGCTTTCCATGCTTGACAGGAAGTGAGGAGTAGCAAGGATGGTCTGAGGAATGATGGGCAATCCCTAGCTTGGGCATGGCACCTGAGTCTGAGCAGGCACAGCGTGAGCTGTCCGAGTCGTCCGCACTGTGAGCTCGGATTCCTGCGCTTCCACTGCTGCTTTCACTGTGCAAGGATGAGACGTCAGGTTCACTCAGGTCTGTCAGGACACTCTCGCTGCTGGGGGTGGCCCGAAGAACTGACTCCTCCCCTGGCTCCCTCGGCCCCGCCTCGTCAAGGAGACGGGACCAGCGACGACTGCTCCATTCAAAGGTCCATTTGTCGCTAATGGCGAACAGGTCATCTGAGTCCGAGTCCTCACCCTGTAGGAACAAGAAAGTGTGCTTGGTTTAAATTACAAATATTCACATATTCTGCAGAATGAGTTATACTCTTGAGAGCCACATGTCCTCATATAAGGACACGACACATTCTCCAAACTATATTGTCTATATAACCTTGTACAAGCCTCATATGACTGTCTTGGCAAACTTCTTCCTGTTTGAAGACATCAATTATGTTCTTAGTTATTATATGTACATAACAGGACACATCCTCTACTCATCCTCAATTATACATGTAGCTCTCCTTAATCACAAACTCGCTGTTCAGTCATATTATCTACTTATCATTTAACCGAATCTGTATTGACCTTCATTACCTCTGTCTCCATGCAACTCAGCTGCACATTTCAATTTCCACTATTCTGTCCTCTGAATATACTGTACATTCTCATTGGCTATATTTGCACATACTCATTCTTTGCATATTGGTGCTGATTTTATGTTATTTTTTTATGTTATACATATAATACAGAAAATGTGTGTGCCAAAGAAGCAACTTCTAAAGTTTATGCTTCACCTCGGAAGTGACCAATCTTACGTACTTCCCTAAAAATTTCAAGTTGCTAACTTCAGCCGTTTTGGAGAGATGATTTTATATGTGCCCCAAAAATGTCCATTTTTCAGTGTTATACTGTCTCACTTCAAATAATTATCATTTAAAATGCAAATTATTTTATATTTCTTTATGAGAAATGTGTGTAAGCTTCTAGAAGCATGTGACATGTAAAAATTGTTGCTTACTTTGTTTTTTTTTTGTTTGTTTTTTTTCTGTAAAAAATCTGTAGTGTCCGTAACCATGTCAAATTCATGTTACAATATCTTAACAATTAAGCATTTTAGAATATTACACTTTTTCAGGTTTATGTCTATTTTTTTTGTGTAATCTAAACTACCCAAGTTTCATCTGAATGACAGTTAAGATCATTGAAAGATTTGAATTCAAAAAAAGTTACGGACACTACAGACATAAAAGGGCATGAAATTGTATTTAGCAAATGTGTTTCTTTTTATTTGATAAAAATATTAATGGTTAGCATATTATTAAAAAACGAAGCATGGATCGGGAGATAAGGAGCATTAAGTGTTATGAAAAATGATGTTATATGATCCTATCTGAACATTCACTTTTTCACCTAGGTGAGACTCTTAGCACCAATACCATGTTAAATCGGGCCAATAACCTTTTTTTTTTTTTATGTTTCACAGACAGTATAGACAAAAGAACTGAAAAAAAAATACTAGTTGATTTAGGGAAAACACATTCTCTCACTCTTTCACAAATTAAAAGAAAAGTGAAAAAAACACTATTAATAAAATGCTAGCTAAATTGTAAACCAAGTGTTATTTCACAAAGAGTATCAGTTTCCTTTCAGCATCTTTTGCTCCTTTTTAAAGTTAAGTTCACAACGTATATCAAATCTCAGTCATTGCGAAAGGAGAAACAATTTGCTAACGGGGTGTTTTGTTTGAGAGAATGCCCTGATCACCTCCCACCACAGAATGAGGGATGATCGAATATCACATAATCTATACTGGGAGGGTGAAACGTGCATGTGGAGACTGGAATGTGGTTCTTTAAATTATGCAAAAAATAGCTTTCACATAATAACCAGGAAATCTGATGCTCACGTGCTGTAGTCATGTGAAGTACACAGAGTCGACAAAGAAATAAAAACAAGATATGCTTACCTTCTTTTTCGGAAGATTCACATCCAGTTTCATAGAGGCGCACTTGTTTAACGTGTTGAGTCGCCTGCAGAGGAAAGAAAGAAGAACGTTTCTTGTAAAGAAAGCCTCCTGTGCTCCATGTGAGATACAGCAGCAGAAGCAGCAGCAGTGGTGGGGAGAACAGTTTCTGAGTTAATCTGATAAAGAGCTTGTCTTTTCCTGCCTAAACACTAGCTCTGGCTAGCGGTAAACCTAATTAGTTGTAGAAATCAGCTCCACGCTCTGGTTCTAATGGGTAGAGCCTGTTAAGGAGCAGCTGTCCAGCTACGCCAAGTATCTGAAGAGCTTTTAATATGGAGCAACAAACCCCTTCTGTTGTGTGTCTGACAAGACAAATGATCATCGCTTCCTTCTTCTAAAGAGCTCAAAATGTTCTCTGTGAAGCCGTTCGTAAGAAATTAGCTGTTCTGTAAATAAAATACATTAAATGGTCACATTAGATAATAAATACTTGTTGTTTTTTTGTGTGCTTTTTATTCCAGTTCGCTAATAAACAGTGAAAAACATCTCTTAGAGCTTGGCCGCACAGGCTTTGTGGGAAAGTTGGCTGGAGGTATTAATAGCCACTGAAAACAACAGCGGCAAAGATGGAAACAATGATGACACGTTCCATGCGAAGGGCTTGCGCAAGGAAACGGGGGTTAGCATGATTTACAGTATGTTGATGATGAGTTTTATGACAAAGTATTGTCCGGGAACAGATCTTGACCATTTGATGACAGTTGAGGGTCTTAAAACAAGGCAGATAAATGGTAACGTCAACGAGATGTAATGCTTAAAGAGGCGTGATGGAACGACTGGGAACTTTCAGAACCAAGGACAAGGATTTATGAAAAACAAAAACAAGTCATGGGAAAGGATCTACAACCTGATACACTTGGATGGAAGCGCTATCCGTCCACTTCTGCCTGACAGTGTTGTGATTGGTAACTCAGAAGACAATTATTAATTTTTTCTTTTTTTATTTAAAAAGTTTTAACAATAAATGTATTATTACAAAAAAAGTGGCTATCACGAGGTCAGACCGAAATAATACATTATTGATTTATGTAATTACATAAATCGTGTTGTATAATTTTATTTCAAACAGCCAAATGCTGAAGTGTAGATATATAATTTTTATTATTGTTTTTTTTTTTTTTTTTTTTTTATGTAGAACTTGCAGTATTCTTACAGCCAGCTTATTTGATGCTCTCTGTAACCACAACAGCTTGAAATCTTAATTTTCCATCCAATTTAAGTTTAATCGGCAGCAGGAACGTAATGGTATTATGTCTAACTCCCACGTGAGATCATTTTTGGCAATACACACTCGGTACGCGAAACAAACGATACACGCAATATGGGCCTCATTTTTCCGAGCTGGATATGAATTTATTTGCAAATCCCTCACAGGGTCGTTTACAGAAGAAGTGTGGTGTTATAAAAAAAAACGAGATTTTATAAATGGATTACACTGTCAGGTCTAAATCACTTACTTATTTCAGTTACACGCACAAATTTAATTAAATGATTTGCAATAATCAATCACTTCCTATTAATGACCTGACATAAATGAAGACAAATAAGACTGGCCGTTCGACTGACAAAAGTAATGGCACCCCACAAAAAGGAGAATGGCAGTAATATTATTAGGAAGATCACAATATTGACCCGGCTTCTGGTGCTTAAACACTTTGCTTTCGAGGAGATCCTTGAGTATTATACACTCTGGAATGAAGTTGTTGCTTCCCCGAGGATTTGAGAAAAGAGTGAAAAGTCACAGCGGATGAATGAGAGCAAGACGCGGGAGGTAGCCGCATTGTTTGGATCCAACGGCGAGCTGGTTTGGAATTTCGATGAGTTGCTTAAGGGTTGTTTAGAGTCAGAGCGGAGCGAGTCGTGTGAAGCGCGTCTCACTCTCCTGCCCCCGTGATTTCCTGCCGTGCCGGTCTCCATGACGACCGGAATCGCTGGACTGTTTCTTTTCACGTCAGTATGTACATGCACGAACAAGCACTGAACGGAGCAGGAGAAGCGTAGCCTATGGATGTTATAGACGGTTATGACCGGTGAGGGTGTAATCAGTGTGAGGGATAATCAAATCAAAGTAAAGGACTGAAAATAAACTAAAATAAACCCTCGCTTTTACATGATATGCTCATCCAGTAATCATAATCGATACATTGATTATGATTAGAAACCTACATAACAACTCCTAGCAAGGAAATTTTTAACTAAAGCAACTAACAGTGACTTTATAGTGCACTCCACTAAGTGCACTACTTACCAAATGGAATGCTATTAAAGATTTAGCCATAAACTCCTTTTTTTCTCCTACATGTTTTCTCCTTTTATATAGATTTCTTGCTTAAATGAGTAAGACTCTATCGGACAAAACACAGTATTAGTGCTGATTACATTTTTTTATGTTATACATATAACACTGAAAGTGTGTTTGCCAAAGAAGCTACTTCTGAAAATGTATGCAACATGGAAGTGACGGATCTCGCTTCCCTAAAAATCTGCTTCAAAAGTTGCTAACTTTTTGGAGCCATTTTGGAGAGATGATTTTATACGTGCCCCAAAAATGAGTTATACTGTCTCGCTTCAAAGAATAATCATTTAAAATGCAATCGTCTCTTATAATGTTTTTTTGGTAAAATCTTTTAAGCAAAAAACATGTAGTGTCCGTAACCATGTCAATTTCATGTTGTAATATTTTAACAATTTTGCATTTTACAGTAGAATAATACACTTTTTCAGGTTTATGTCTTTTGTGAAATCTAAATCGGCCAAGTTTCACCTGAGTGACAGTTAAGATCGTTGAAAGATTTGAATTTAAAAAAGTTACAGACACTACAGACATAAAAGAGCATGAAATTGCATTTATCAAATGTGTTTCATTTTATCTGATAAAAATATAAATGTGTAGCATATTTACAAAAAACGAAGCATGAATCGGGAGATAAGAATTATTATGAAAAATGATATTATATGATCCTATCTGGAAATCCACTTTATCACCCAGGTGAGATTTTTTTTAGCACCCCTAACATGTTTTGACCGCAGGTTCTTTGGTCATTTATTTAGTATCTGAGTAACTGTTAGTCTGGGAGCAGACTAAACGAGGCCTTGAACAGTAGAGTACTGTATAATAATTTCTTACCTGCACAAAGGTTCCACGAGGTCTTTATCCAGGAAGTCGTGATCTTTCTTTACAGGCGTAATGTCGATGGGAAACTGTGAATCTACAATTGTAAGAAACATCATACAATCAAACAACGCTGTTTCTCATTCCGATAACGAGCTACAGTATTAATTATTCCTTAATCGAATGAGCCTAAATGTTTTGTGTGTGTTCGAATTAAAAGCAGAAGCACTCGGCTCTTCAAGGGAGGAAAAAAAAAGAAGATTAAACTAAGCACCGCATTCTTTCCGAAAGTGATAGCCAAGACCGACAAAGCAGCTAACTTGTTTTGGAAATCTGCATGCTAATTAAAAAAGGCAACGTTCATCCCCTATTCCCCGGGCCTTGTGCGAGCATTACGTGTTACAAGAAACACGGCGCCAAGCTTGTGCAACGGCACGGCCAGATCCAGACTACACTAAAAACTGACATTCCACGGGTGCAATTAAGTTTTTTCTTTTTACTCTGAGGAAACGGTACTGCGTTTCACATTAAAGGAAAACCACAGGCTGGCTGCTCTAACGCCACAAAGCGAAATGCATGAAAAGACGGGCTGTCTGTAAGACGTAAGAACGTTTCTTATGGAGTGAATGAATCATGGTGTGTGTCTGTGTGTGTGTATCTAGCTGTCCATCAGGTTTATTCAGTCTGACGTTTGTAATTCCTGGATAATGTATTAGTGTTAATGTAACCTAAAGAAGCTCCTCCTGGTCCACGCTTACAGGTTCTGGGTAAAACCCGGGAATATCTTTCAGAAAAGGTTAGATTTAAAGCTCCTTCAGTCTTATTCTGTTCAATGAACTCTCGAGGAATCCCATTCTGTCTGTTAATGTACACTCATTCACTAATAACCTACGATCAGGATCAGAAGTGTATTCCCTGATTTTATTAGTAAAAAAAACCTTGACAAGTTAATGATTCTCAGAAGACTTAGGAAGTGTGTGTCAGGTGATCAGCAGCAGAAGGCGGAGCTGATGGGACAATATAGACAAACATGGCTACAGTTCATACAGTAGCACACCTGCAGCCAGTCTCACTAAGAGACGTCACGGAGTATACACTCTAGTGAGTTATTCCCGATGTTATCAAATCTTGTTTGTCTAACTGTGTATAATCCAGTTTGTTCCTGGTCACTGAATTCTGTCTAGTCTTTTCTATGCCTGGAGGCAGTGGTGGCCTCAAACTTAACCGTTTTTAAGGCTGTGAGTTACTGGGTTTCTGATCAGAAAGTCGAGGGTTCGAGCCCCAGCACTGCAAAGTTGTTGCTGTTGAGCCCTTAAGCAAGGACCTTAACTCTATCTGTTCCAATTGGTGCTGTATCCCGGCTGACCACGCACTCTGACCCCAGCTTCCTAACTGAGATATGTGAAACAATCCTTACGTTGTTTGCTCATCAATTGACCCAAGCCCATTTATGAAGCCCATTTATGAATCTGCCTTATGAATGATGCTCTCTTGCATCCTCTTACACTCTCACAAAGTGAAAACCGTTTAAACACAGATAGATTTTTGCATATTGATATTATGTCTACTTTACTAAAAAAAAAATTTAGTTTGTAATACGCTTGTTGTTAGTTTTTCAGCTGCTCCCACTGAGGGGTCGCCATGACAGAGCATCCGATCCGCACACTACTTGGCGCAGGTTTTATGCCGGATGCCCTTCCTGACGCTACCCTCCCATTTTATCCGGGCTTGGGACCGGCACTGCATGTGCAGTGGCTGGGGTTCGGGCATTGGCTGGGAACGGAACAAGGGCCTTAACTTTACTTTAACCCAAGTTTTAAAAAAAACTATTTTAATTTCTTTTGTTCAATTTACATATTTTACTAAAATGGGAATTCTTCTGTTTTTCGCCTGCCATGCAGAAGGCCCGGGTTCGATTCCCAGCCAGTGCCCAAACCCCCCAGCTACTGGATGCAATGCCGGTCCCAAGCCCGGATAAGATGGGAGGGTTGCGTCAGGAAGGGGATCCGGCCAGGTGCTGACCTGTGCCAAGTTGTTGTGCGGACCTGATATTCCGCTGTGGCGACCCCTTGCCGAGAGCAGCCGAAAGACCAACAACAACTTAAATGGAAATTTTGCTCTTTTTTAAATTATGCTGAAAAATCATTAGTTTTTGTTTAGTGCACAGTTTTACTATGTCTTTATCGTGTCCTGAAGGTATACAAGCTTTTACACTCCACTGTATTTAAACAACTATAAGATAATCCAACATATTTCTAGATAATTGTTCTATTATCTTTCCTGTATTTAATTAATTTTAATTTTAATTTTAATTTTGCTCTTTGCAGTAAAAGCACAGAGCCTCTTTAACCTCTACATCTCCAATCTAAAGTCTCTATGCCGGATGAAGCCTCTCTTAAGAAGACGGAAGACTGTTTTTACAGCGCTGATGAAACGCTGTTGTTCCCATGCCCTTGCTCTGTGAGTGTGTCATACTGTAGGATGTTTGGATTGCAACTCACACTGGTCCGAATCCGTCCTCCTTTCTGTCGGCGCTAACTTTAAAGAACGTTAACGTTACTCCTTTTTCCAGACTCCATTCAGCAGCTACGACTAATGAATTAGCGCGGGTCTCTGTTAAACGTCCGAGCTTCTCTGAAACGACTTCCAAAACTAGCAATGTCGGTCTAAAATCACAATCTTTGTCAGGCGGTGACGCCATGAGGCCGCTCGAAAAGGCTGAATGTGGTCGCGCTGGGGCTTCTGTAAAGTAAACATATGTACAGTATGGCTTCGCTTTTAGGGTGGGACGAGTTCTTGAGTTTTTTTAGGTGGTTGAAGTGTTTGTGGAGGGGTTACCTTCGAAAAGCTGAGCGTACTGCGGGAATCCTGCAGCCCGGAGCCACTCGCAAGCTTCCTTCGCTTCAATCTCTGCAAAACATAACCAAGAATTCCCTTGAGATTTATATACAACACGGATTTATAGATAAGTTTGCATTTGTAGTGGAAAAATCACAATTTAACTGAAATCATACTGACTTTCATTTAGAGTTTGCTCATTTAAAGGGATTTCGGGAACATTATCGATCATGACACCTACATACTGTAAACTCTTTTTTTTGGGGGGGGATTTTTTCCCGATTTTCTCCCTAATTTAGTCGTGTCCAATTCCTCCCCGTCACTAGGGAGCTCCACATTAAGGCTACTACTACCACTCAGCCGGGAGGGCCGAAGACTATCACGTGTTTCCTCCGAACCACATGACGCCAGCCGACCGCATCTTTTCTAACTGCTCGCTCACGCACCGTTTGGGGGCGGTGTAACACACTCGGAGGACAGCGCTATCCGCTCCTTCTGCTTGCGTGAGCTCACAGACGCCCCTGATTGGCTGTAGAGCCGTCAATAATGTGTGAGCGCTAAGTACCTCTCATCCCTCCCCTCTGAGAGAGCTCGGCCAATCAGCTCTCTCTAGATACTGTAAACTCTTTCTTATAACAACGGGTGTTAGCTTTCATAATACAGCTGTATTAAAGTGCTATAACAACCTTATGTCTCTTGAGTTAGAGTGGAGGTAAATCACACATGAAGACTGATTACAAGTCCTCTCAACCTTTTAGCAATGCTGTATAAATATTTATGTAGGTTTACGTCACGTGTTATAAAGTGCTCAGATAGAGGTTATGTACCCTTATTAATACCAGCCTTAAATAAAGTGTTGTTTTCTTTCCTGTAAATAATCAGAAGCATCAGACCAGTTACACCAGTTAAAACTACACCTAAGGACATTTACATTTCACTTTTAAATCTCGAGTGAGTGAGTTCTCACTGTAATAACCTTGCTACTGTAGCTGTAACCTTGCAAACTAGATCTTATACTTAAAGACTTAATAAGAGGACGTTATTACAATCTGCTTCCTTTTAAAAAGAAAAAAAAAAACAGTAAGAAGGGACGTTTCAATATTTCACTTTGAGTTGTATGCAAATTATCCATGCAATAAATAAAGAAAAAAATTATAATAAATAAGTATTGGATCAATCCTATGCCATGTTCTTCAGTTCCTCAATATCAATTCAAAGACTGATTCCGACTATACAACACAACACAACTTTACACAATAAATGAGAAGAATATTCATAAGGTGATACCGTTATTGTCTTGGACTTGCACATCTGTCTATAAAAAGCTTTTTTTTAATTGTTTTTATTATGCTAATTAGGCCCAACCTCCCTTCCGTGGCACTGAGATCACATGACCTGAGACCTCATTATAATTTTCTTCAAAACAAACCTTATGGTGGACACAGAGCCAACTCGCCAAAAAACAAAAGCAAGTTTTATACAGAATCTGCCAAGAAAAATCTTCACTTGCTTGGGTTTCCGACATCTTTTGTTTGTTTTGACACCTTGTCACATGACCGCTGCATTTGCATACTCATTAATATTAGCGTCTGCCAAAGATGAGCGCGTATTTGGTATAGTGACTTTTTATTTTATTTTTTCTCTTTCTTACACATGGAACAAACTTTATCAATAAAGTATTAGGACAAAAAAACTAACCAATAAATTGTTCATTAATGATAATCGAGATAAAATGTTTAACTAATCATGATATTGATTTTGAGCCCATATCGCCCAGTACTAACTGCAATTACGTTCTGTTCACTGTTTGGCTCAGAAAAGAAAAAAAAAATAGCTTTCCTTTAATTTCGGCATCATTTAAGACCTTTCGGTAATGTCTATAGACGCATTTAAAATTGAAGCATTAAAGAAAGTGTACATAGTGTACTACAGTTTACATTGGACGTAACATAAATCAAGCCATAGATTTTTACCCTCGTAAATGCATTGTTTAAGTTGAAGTACTTAGTCTAAAAGGATAAAAAGAAAAACAAATGCTGGATGAGGTATAAGAGAATAAGACAACTGGTCACTACAAGTGATACATGCAGCATCTCAGGTGCTGGTGTGAACTAGGGTTAAGGCATTGCTTAGTTTCCAGAGCGATCTGGATTGTTTAAGTACAAACTAATAACTCACACAGACACACCGGTATAAGTCCAGGACCCAGAACAATACAGCATAGAAAACAGCTATTAATCCAGGCAGTGTGGAGAAAAGCGAATCGCGACGCTGTTCCACTTCACGTCATCGCACATTAACACGCAGATTCTTCAACGACATCCTTTTTTTTCTTCTTCTTCTTTTTCCATAACATCTCCTGATGCTGTGATGGAAACTTCTCCTTGTGCTTTTAAACCGACCTCTTCAGATTCTCCAAACAAGATTTCTCATTACCGAGAACGGCCTCGACTCGAGATGACTCCTGTTCTCCTGGACTGTCACGACTATTTTTAGTCCCGAGCCACATCTGGTCTGTTTTTCTTTCTCCCTGTCACTGCGCGAACACAGACTGGTATGCGGTAAGACAAAGCGCTTCGGGTCTTCTAGATGACACGCAGATATCTTCTGGGAGATATCTGTTACTCTTTACATTTATAGGCTTTTATGGATGCTTCCCCAAGGGGGGGACACTGATTGACGTACCGAAAGGATCCTCGTCACACCTATTATGAGCGATGGAGTCTTGTGGTGGAAATAATAAACAATGGGTGCTTTTAGTTGGTTTTAGCGTTGGAGACAGATGAGAGTGTTTGTGGCAGGCTTTGACGTGATATGAAGGCCACGTGAGAATTATTAACAGGATTATGTTTTATAGTGTGAATGAATGAATAATAATAAGGAAGCTATTTCTTTTCATGTATTATGTCTTAACATGTCGTATTGACATCTTCCCACCACCTACACTGCACCCATTACTTCCATTAGCACTTTCCAAAAAGAAATGAACTTTATTAAAGAAAATGTTCCTTCACACAGGTGGTAAGAATCTTGTACAGTCACTATGACTTTTTTTCTATTTTATTTTTAAACAGATTTACCAAACCAGTTATGCTATACTAGTCAGGCTCATGATGGGTCCAGAGCGTATTCTACGAATCCTGAGGAGGCACCACGGTTCAACATCTCACAGTGTTAGAAATAAGTAAAAGTTGATGTGAGGTGGAAGGGGAGTCCAATGTAAAATCTACACAGACATGAAAAACTCAATTCGGAGTGAAACCCGAGCTAAGGGTCGAACAGTGGACCTGTGAGGTGCCAACTTTACCATCATTGTGCCACACCTTAATGAGAGAAACCATTGCAAATTTATTACAATGCATTTATTCATTCATTTTCCATACCACTTGTCCTGTCTGGGGTCATGGGAACTGGTGGGCGACACACACACATTCACACGATATGAGTAATTTGGAAGCACTAATCAACCTACAATGCATGAGAAACCCAAGCACAAGGAGGACATGTAAACTCCACACACAGACTGGAGCCTCCAATCCTAGAGATGTGATGCAACGGTGCTTCCCCCCTGAGCCACTATTTGTGTTAAACAGCGGTTTACTTGAAAAGCCTCCAATATTTGGTCCTATTGAATTTTTTTTTTCCACATTTCAGAAAGCTGTTTTGAGAAAAACAGGCTTCTTTGTTTCCCGTTTGGATGTGACATCAACAGTGTTCAGAGCGATGAAGGAAATGCTGAGGAATGGGAAAGAGAGGAAGAGGAAAATGGAAAAGCTGAGCAAAACAGCGGTAAACAGCAAGGAGAGAGGAAAAAAAACTGATAGATATCAAACTCATAGGAAATGAACTTGGTATCCAGCTACCAAGTTGTATTTATGGGGAAAAAATTACACAAAACCCACCATCCGGACCACATGGACCTCTTCTAGCATCACTCAAACCACAACCTCACCCTAACTTCTCCTCGAGTTTACTTAAAATCTCTGGGTGAAATGAAAAGACACTGGTTTATTTTGGGGTGTTTACCACATTTGAAAATTTTAAAGGATTCCTAAAATAACAACCATCTTGCAATAAGTGGTAATCCCACCATTTCCAAAAAAAAAAAGACAATAAATGGGGGAAGACTTTATTAGACTCTAGTATCTACATGCTCGTATAAAAAGTGGTACCACCTTGCATTCTACAAGTCTATACTAATGCAATGTTATTTGCCTGAACGTTGAGGCATTGCTTTTTGATTTACTTGCTTAGCAAATATTGGCAGAGCAACGTCCTTGAAAACAAATGGACTGTGACCTACGTTCAGCCAGATGCCTGCCAGGTCACCTTCTAGAGCTAACAGATCATGGTCTATTAGACTTTCCGAACTCAGATACAGAGATCCGACTCTTTTCTATCAGACTAGCACTGCTGTCTCATCATCTTAATACACTTAAGCCTGAGCTGAGTATCTGGAGATGTACCTTTATTCTGTATCGCTTTTATACTATGACATTCTGCATTCACACTCAGGATCATTTCTCAGAAAAATAGCGAAATATGTGCAATAGTTAGGGGTCACGATTGTGTCAGATGTTGCACGCCGGTGCATCAGGTCACAAATCGGCGCCTCGCCGCTTCAGGGTCCCCAGTTCAGTCCTAAGCTCAGGTTTCTGTCTGTGTCTAGTATTGCATGTTGTCAGTGTGAGTTTCTGGTTCCCTTTTGACATGTGACTACGCTGAAGATGTGAACATACAGTAGGTGTGCGAATTAGACTGGTGTCCCAATTCTTCAAACCATACACCAACATTGAGCACCCAAGGCTCAAACATGGTCAGTCTGATCCCACAGAAAAGCCAAAGAATACGTAGTGAACCACATCCTGCCGTGCATGGGGACCAAGACAGGCAAAGACCGCAAGACTCCCGACCCAACCTTCCCAAACTCCCCAAATCCCATTTCGACCATTTACCCATGGAATGTGCCAGACAAACAAGTCTGTCCCCACCCCACAACCCACAGCACCCAAAGAACCGACTAGAAGAAACATCCCGGTGCCCGACACCACTGCGTATCCCCAGAGGTCTAGCGGAACCATGCCACAAGGGGCCAGTGGCACAAGGGGAACCAACGCGTTTATAATGTTATTGGTTTTGATGTTATGGCCGATCAGTGTATATTCAGTCATTCACCTGTGTGTTAACCTGCCCAGGAACATGATGGACACAGAGTGTATTCTGGGAATCCTGAGCACGAGGCAGGAACACACCCTAGATCAGAAGCCAGTTCACCTCAGGGGTCCAGTGTAGAGTAAATCCAAATTAAACCCAAGCAGAGGATCAAACCTTGGAGCTGTGAGGTGGCAACGCTATCATCACCGTACCCTTAATGATATTCATTCATTTTACACACCATGTAGGGTTAAATGGTTCCTGTTCTAAAGAACTCTCACACGCTGGAAGACTCCCTGGTATGGGATGCCCACACACTGGAAACACCTGTTCAAGAGAATTCCCTTTCATTGGAATACTACTCATTAGAAGTTTGACTCCACTTACCAAAACAATCCCTGTGAGAACTGTCTATGTCTAAATTAGGAGAAATGACCTGAACTCCAGCACTGACTCAGATTTGAACTATTTATATTGTTGTAAACACGAACAGTCGTAGCTTTGTCATTCAACTCTAGAGCTAACATAATTGTGTGACATAATGGATACCTATTAAATCCTAATTAGCAATGAAAAATATTAGCATCCTTTACTTATAACTTATTAAGTTTTTAGATCCAAGGTGGAATCTGGAAACCGCATGGATCCATAAAGCATTTCAAGGAACTGATTTTTTTTTTTTTTTTTTCAAATAAGTGTCCATTGGATGTGTTTATATTCATTCACTTTCGAGTGTGAACTTAATAAACTGAACTGCTTGAGGTTTTTCTATTAAGCACTATGACTTACAATTACTAATAAATGAATCATTTATACTTAAATGTAAGTGAAAAAACTGAAATAAGTAAAATGATAGTACATAACTGTCTAAGGTGGCTTTTGAACATATGAATAGTTACGCTTATAATTAATTACATTCATTAAATAGATCTGTGCAAATAGATCAAAAGCCTTGAATTAGAAGCTGCTACATCATTACATAAATATTTTATGTTACTTATATTAATATACTCATATTTTAATGCAAAATTTTATTTTAACACATCTATTTACACAATTCCATAATAATCATAAAGCTTGAGTTTGAGCTTGAAGTTGAGTTTTAAAAGTTTGAGCTTCTTCATTATTATACTGTATAAGTGTCAAATTATGTTATATTATATTATACTATTACATTTTAAATTAAAGTAAAATTCTATTAAATTAAAACAACACAGTCAAAGCAATGTTATATTAAATCATATTAAGATAATAACGGTAGGTCTTAAAATTATGAGTCCAAATGACAAAATATTAAATTATAGCTTGATATGGCAAGTTACAGAATGCAGTCAAATTTAAACTATGGTTAAATTTAAACTATGAAGTAAAGAGTCATTAAGTCAGAATAATGTGAGATTAAGTCTAAATAATCACAGCACCGTTTTTGTCACTTTTTCGCCATTACCCCAGATGTTCTCTGTACCTGAGCCGAATCAGGATGAGGTACAGTATGAGCGATACGCTAGTAAAAGCCCAAGAATGCTGAGTGCGCTGTTCTGCTAACGCTCCACGTTTCTTGGGTTACTTCATACAACCTCATGAGAGACATTTTCCACAATGAAGCGCTTAGACAAAGTCAGAAACGGCAAACACGGTCCGTCTTGAAGAAGCACCGCGATGCCGTAGCTCATCTCCCAAAAGTCCGATAGAATATGACATGACATGACATACATTGTGGTTTGCTTTTATTTCCTAAAAGCTTGCGTAGATAACTTTTCCTCCGTGCATACAGATATTTGAACAATCATCTCAGGCAAACTTAAAATAAAACCAGTCTATACTTACGAGAGATTTTCATCAGTGGTCCGTTTCGAGACGCTCTTCTCATGCGATCAAACCATTCTATTTTTAAACAACTTCTTCTTTTTCTTTTTCTTTTACTGATCTCATCTGCTTCTTTCCCCACGCTCGGCCCCTCTTGATTTCCCTGCCTCTCTTTTTCCTCTCTCTTCCTGCAGTCATATACATGAACCCCAGTGACTCCCCTCGCTGACAGCCTCCCAAACCCACCCCCTTTTCTCCTTCTCGCAGTAAAACTGCTGTACTTCTTTCTGAGTGTTTTCAGCATAATCTTTGGCACTGAACTCCTGGCTGAATGCCACTGTGGCACGTCGTAACTTGGGACTTTTTTATATCCCTGTGGCCTGACGCAATCAAGCTACCAATACGTCATCATCGCGGCGTCATCCCTCAGGTTCGTGCTCCTAACCGTCAGCTTAAGTTTCACAAATGGAATTGATCAAAGTTGATCGTTACGGTAACGATGCTAAATGTGGATATTTTTACTTGGAAGAAGTGAAGGAAAGGGAAATTTATGAAATCTCAGAGATACCTCACTTCCATCAAAAACGGGGCCGAAGAAAAAAATGCAGGCTGCCCAAAAAAAAAAAAAAAAAGGAAAACATGACCTCACACCCAGGCAACCACGGTCCACCAGTGAATCAGTGAGTCCAGCATGCTCGCTTCATCCCAGTCTGTAGAGCTCGCGGCTGGCCTCCTCACTCACCAGCTCGGAGTCTGTGGCCTAACTGGACGACTTGATGTGGGCGCAAGCCACGACAATCCCACCATACAAGCAAGACAAAGCACAACCAGCTCGCAAAATGCCACCAATGATTCCATTAAAGCCAAAAAAGACATCTTTGTTAGAATTCAAACATGTGTGATATAGATGTTGTACCACAGTGTTGTTTAATTCTCTAATCTAATTGATTTTGTTTTCATTTTCTCCAACAGTACCTGTCAAAGCCATGACAAGCTGGAATTTCTTAATCATCTCAAGTTAACTTCCAGAGAAACATACAAATTAATTATGAACTCATGCTTAAGTAACTTATAACATGTTATATTATGCAAACAATAGCGGGAACTAACCAGCCAACTAACCAGTTTGCAGCCGTCCTATGTTAACCGTAAAATGATTACGATACCTTTAAAAAATTGCATGCAAACTCCTTTATTACAGGAGGAATAAAAGCCAGATTGAGATGCGCTACTCTATGAAAAATATACTATAACAATACTATCAAAATCTTCATTTCATGTCGGGCCACATCCACCACTTTCTTTTTTTCCTCTTTATTTATTTATTTATTTATATCTTTTATGCAGTATAATATCCTTCATATTATATTCCAAGACATCAGATCTGGCATTGCTGAAAAGTTTTGAGTCAGTTTTTATGATTGATCCAAGTTTCTTCTGAAGATTTCAACTCAACGTTGGAATAGACTCCCTGTCTTTCGAGTTAAAATTAAACTCTATACACATCATCCAACATCCTGTTCCCAAAATAACAATTGGACTTAAGGGGGATCGACAGTCAGGGAGTCTCTTCCAAACCGTATCCTGAGAATGGTTAGCATGAACCCTAGAGGGACAACTTGAGACTCTTCAGTAAGAAGCTTCAGTAGTGAATTTTACAGAGAATCAGTTTTTCTGATCTTACTGATCTACTGTAAAATTTTATTTATTTATATAATACTCTCTATAATGTAGCATAAACAAACAAATAAAAGGTTAAAAGGGTGATGTTGATAATTTTTCTCGAAACCTTATAATGTACTGCTATTGCTTGTTAAAAGTTTTAGGAATTACTCAAAACTTTACTTTACCCCCCCCCCCCTCCCCAACCCCCCTATTTTAACTACACACTTAAAATTCTGTCATGGTATCATTCCTACAATTATTAGTAGTATGCAAACAAATTACACACTCGGCTATGATAAACCTGAATTCCAGACGATACCGTGTCGCTTCCTGAGATTAAAGAAAACATAATGCTTTTAAAGGGGTCGTGTTTGGGTATTGCGTTTCCGATAAAAGCCTGGTGATGCCTCTACTCTTAATAAACCACTTCATGTTATTCACTCCTCTATTCCCTAAATGGCCTTAGGTAAACTACACCACCGTGAAGAGGGTAAGCTACAGGAAATCGTTACAGTTTTTACAGACGTGTCTGCCCCGAACCCCTCCTCCGCATAACTCAAACCAGACCTGAGGATGAATCAGACTCTTCGTTTGCATTGGACTCGACTCAGATACTGTAAATCGTGATCAAACCTGTAAACGAAGTGCTATGAGTTATCATGTGACAAGGTGAGCCGATTGGTGGGAAAAAACTGAGCGTGTGCTAAGGTATGACACATGACATAAATGGGTATGACACATGACATAAATGGGTATGGCACATGACATTGCCTTTGAGTTGGCAGTGTATTTGTCAATGATGTTAGATAGACTGTAGAGTCGATCTAACATCTAACATTGGAACTTCAGCAGTCCAGGCACTTCGACCCCACGGCTTTCCAATCGCCAACTTGGACTCACTGAGAATAATCGAATCTGAGAATAATCTGTTGTCAAACTGTTTTTGTTTTGTGCATACTTTCGTATCCCTCCTAGCGGGCTGTCCGGCTGTGACATTGTGCCCAGAATTCCTGCCCCATGCCCACCGGAGCTGTTGGATCTCTCCGGATTACAGAGTGCAAGCTCTTGTTTATTTCATTCGAGACCTTTAGTAGTTAGCATGCCTGCCCACTAGGAGTGCTTGTGTTAATTAAAACCTGGGCTGAGAAATAATGCGGTGCCATTCTCACGCCATTGTCGCTGTGACCCGGGGCACTTCGGTATGAAGATGTTTGAGTGAAGGAAGTGTCATTAGAGACTTCAAGCGGTCAGAATATGCATGTCTGACCTAAATACACACACATACTAACGGATTGGGAATGACAGCTGTCTGGCTCACGGATTACATAAATTGTCTGAATAACGGATTACATTTTTGAAAATATAACTAAACAAGTTAAATGTACTTAAATGCCGGACCTAACGCGTTAGATTACTCGTTACATCAAAAAAGTAATCCAAGTACTAATTTACACCCAACACTGGTTATGAATATATATCATAGTGCAAATTCTCAAATCTCATTGATAAAACTAAGAATTAATAAACTGCTACAAATATATCTATTAGAATTAGATTGTCGATTCGATTCAGGATATTTTTTCCGATGCACTGTGATTTGTTTTGATTTAATATCACTTACATTTACTTGCTGATTTATTTCATGCAGGCATCGCCTTACACCTTCAAGATCTCGGTTCGATTCTCGTCTCGGGTCTGTGTGCATGGAGTTTGCATGTTCTCCACGTGCTTGTTGGGTTTCCTCCGGGTATTCCTGTTTCCTCCCACAGTCCAAACACATGTATGTTAGGGTAATTGTCGTTCCTAAATTGCCTGTAGTGCGTGAATGAGCGTGTGAGTGTGTGTATACAGTATGTGTCTGCCCTGCTATGCATTGGCATCCGGTCCAGGGTGTACCCCACCTTGTGAGTTGTCTCACTATCATGTGACTAGGTGAGCCGATTTATGGGAAAAGTCTGAGCATGTGCTAAGGTATGACACATGGCAGGTAATGATCATGCTGATGAGTGCTGCGCTGCTATATTTTTAAGGAATGTGTCAATTGGAGACCATTTAATGTCTAAGTTTACCTAAATAATTTTGTGAATCAATTCTGAATCAAAAACGTCGATTCAATTAATTGCGTTGACCAACAAAAGATCCGTTAAACTGCATAATCCATTAAATCACACAGCTCTAATATCTATAATATGTTTAGATTAATGCATTCTCTCCAAGTCATTATCTGTTCCTTAGCATTGTCAGTAACATACATGAGGAATTAGCACTACACATCTCACACATCATATGGTGTGTTAAGACTCTGAGTTACTGATCGGAAGGTCGGTGGTTCGAGACCCAGCTCCACTAGGTTGTCGATGTTGGTCCTTGAGCAAGGCCCTTAACCCTGTCTGCTCCAGAGATGGCGAAAAAATGGCTGAATCTGCACTCTGACCTCAGCTTATTAACAAATCTGGGATATGTGACGAATAAAGAACCTCACATTACTCACTCACTCATCGCTTATAACGCCTTATCCTATATTTAGGGTCGTGAGGGCCTGGAGCCTGTCCCAGGAGACTTAGGGCATAAGGCGGTGTACAACCTAGGAGGAAACCCACCAAGCACGGAGAGAACATACAAACTCCATGCACACAGAGACGGGAATCGAGCCTGGCCGGGAATCGAACCCGGGCCCTGGAGGTGCAAGGAGAGCACTACACCACCGTTGCCACCTGCAGTAATGTATATGCGACAAATAAAGGCTGAATTTAACTTAACTTACTGGTCTGGAGTGTGGAGCAAAAGACTTGCTTTATTTAAAAAAATAAAAAAAAGAAAGAAAAAGAAAAGAAATAGTCGCTTTGTGTGGGACAGTGCATTTAAACAATCCACAATGCAAGTCATACTACATTTCATGGTTTACCAAATAACTTTAAATGTTTTCTTGTTTTATTTATGTACTTCGAAACCTGTAAGAAATGTAGCTGCTTGAAATACAGTAAATCAGAAAAGTAAGAAAAATTCAAATTACAATGTCCGAACACAAATTGTTTCGACTGGACAGTCGACCTATAATTTACAGCGTTAAAATAATCAGAGTGATCATTACCTCAATAACCAGAATGCAATCCCTGTTTAAAAAGAATGCATCTGGGAATAGAAAGCCTTAACAGTAACTGCAATGCAGGGTTTATGAGAAGAATGACTGTAGACGAGACTCTGTGATTTCCCTAACTGGAAAAACCTGCAAAACAATGTGAAGATGATTTGCCTTGGTCTACTGCTATGACTCACAGTGCAAAGCCACCAGATCCCCTCAAGTTACACATGATACAGAGGTATGCCGAAGACTTTACTGAATATGAAACCTAACTTTGGACGTCACTTTAAAGGTAGCATTTCTTTGGCATGACCTTCAAAACAACTGACTCCAGGCATCCCTTTATAGATAAAGAGCAAGTATGTATATTGATTCAAAGAGAGAAAAAAAACAGTACTTGATAAGGGACTAAAGAATTGGCTCAGTGTGTGTTCCTGCAAAAAAAAGAAAAAAGAATGTAAAGCCTTGACATAAATGTAGACAAGACTGCGGCAGATATGGCAATCCTCTCAACACCCTATGACCTCACTTTGAGCCCAGCCCATGCCAGTCACATGCAATTTTCCGTTTATCAAGCTGTGCCACAATGTAATCATGTCCTATAGTAATATTCACAATAAGATAGTAGACCTCGAAATGGCTGCATTAACATTACATAACATATGAAATATCCTGTAGCACAATGGCACAGGACCTCGATCGCACCCCTGAGGGATTCTGCTCACCACATGGTGGAAGATTCTAGACTAGTAAATAATATTTAAGTGCTTTTCTCTGCAGATGTGATTTGTGGGGGAAAAAATATGCCCAAGCCTCGGTACGAGGGTCTAAAGGAATAAGAATTATGATTCCGCCATCTGGTCCGCTAATAATTCAATCTATTAGAGACATGGGGGGAAAAAAAGACAAATAAAAAAAAACATTGGACCAGAAATCTTTCATGAAATCTGGAGTATATTTTGCGGGAAAACCCGAAAACTACCACTCTGCAGTTTGTTAGTGAATTACAGACCAAACGGTGCTCTGTAGAAACTTTCACACTTAATCAATGCAAGCTAGCCTGGGCTAGCCTCACCACAACAACCTCAATATGGGATATAAATTGCCGGCTGGAGGAGAAAAAAATATGTAAGTTTGCAATGTTAGGATGTCAGGATTTCTAAGAACTGCAGTAATAAAGATTTTTTACTCTATCGAGGAACTGAATGCTAATTAGCGATTTACGGGATGACTAGCGTGATGTCAAGGACGAAAGGACTAACGCGCCGCTGCATCAATCTCTTCAGATAAAGATGAAACAAACTTAAATCCTACTACAGCGCTACCACTAGGTAGCCGATCAATATGACGGGAGGTGACCATCAGTCATACTTATTCTTCCAGATCTGCTTCTTCATCACTGACGTAGTGTTTAAGACATCAAAGCAAACCGATTTCATGTCCACATGAGGTCATACGGCAAGGTCTAGTCCTTGAGCGTGTGTATTTGAAGCGGCTGCCCTAAACGCCGCACACACTTTTCCCGAGCGTGCTTGTTGTACCACCGTGGCACCATGAAGTTCCAGAGCAAATCTTCTCCAAAGTGCACAAGAGCCTGGGTCTCTGAACGCAGCGAGAAATCAATCAGAAGTAGTGGCTGCTTAACATCTCCCAGTCACACGCTGCACAGCAGATAAACACTTCCAGATGCTGGCCCACGGCCACTTTCCCACACATGCTGAAGTGTTTTGACAGCCATTTCATAGGCTTAAGCAAGCGCTTACGGCTTTCTTACTGACACACAACATCACGTCGGGTTTGAAAGAAGGAGGTGAGAAAGAAGAAGAATCCTTCGTGATACGATTCAGATCACAGGCTTACAGATAATGCGCTGGTTCGAAAATGAGATCGTTTCCATAGTAACGACTCACAGAAATGAGCTAGATAATCTATGTTAAAGAAATCATGAGTAATTGTGGATACAGTTAGGATTTCAATGGAGAAGTGTTTATTTAACATTGACAGAAAGAATCAGTGCTGTCAGATAGTTGCAATAGTCAGGGGTTAAGCTTTAACTTTTTTTCAGACGCAGGAAGTAGTACAAGGGAACGGGTTTTAGGGGGGGTTTCCAGGTTCTGAATAACAAGTCAAGTTAAAATTTGAAAAGCCTCTTGAAAGAAAGACTGTTTATGTCTGGTATAATGTAATTGATACCGGGAACTAACTCATCATCAGAGACGTTGCTCAACCTTAATTGTAACTGTATTTTTGTAACTGTAAAAGTATTTTGTTTTATTTTTGTTATATTTAAGCAATATCACATGAGCCGGAGTGCTTTTGTGATGAATATTGGCACGGCAGTGACATCGTCGTACACGAGCCAAAGTACTGAAGATGTCACTGCCGTGCTGATATTCAGTACAGCATACCCTCGAGTGCGATATTGCTTTTATACAACAATTTCCACAAACACCATTTATTATCAACAGATTATGATTTGTTTGTTTATTTAACCAGTTATTTGGCTCCGCCCACACACATCCTTCAGCGCCTAACCCTGACAGGCAGAGCTGGCGACTCACAGTTAGTGTAATTAAGAGGGTTCAAAGTAGTTTTACATTCTTACCGGTATGATGTAGCCAAAACATTAGGAGAATAAACCATGGAGGTGGTGGACAGTCCTGAAAATCCTGTAAGTTTATTTTTATATTTCCACTTATTGCGCTCTTGAACATCAGCTACATTAACTTTTAAATTCTGGACTTAATTCCCAAATAGCGCTAAATGGAAAGCTAATGCTCTATGTAGAGTGTACGTTCCCTTGTTCAAATACTCCCCTTAATTAAGGGTTAAACCAACACAAACGGCAGTTATTGAGAAGTTTAAGATGATGTAACGTTTTTTCTTTTATTGCTGAAAGTGCTTCCATGTCTGGTTTTGAATCTGGGTTTTGGCAAGCGGCTGCTCTCTCCTCAATACTACGGACCTTAACAGATCTAATTTGACCTACGCTGCAACCGACAGTTAGTGTAACGATTATTAGAACACCTGTGACATAGAGTGATACATATAGTTAAACGTCCCATGCTGTTACTGTCTATTATCAGCACTCATAGGATGTCTCTCGTCCAATCAGCTTGCTCGGTTGGAACTAACTGTTGTATAATTTACATTTAGGCATTTGGCAGACGGCATTAGGCATTAATCCAGAGCGACTTACATTTTTATCTCATTATACATCTGAGCAGTTGAGGGTTAAGGGCCTTGCTCAAGGGCCTAACAGTGGCAACTTGGTGGTTGTGGGGTTTGAACCTGGGATCTTCTGAACCGTAGTCCAATGCCTTAACCATTGAGCTACCCCTGACATAATCTTTGTAGCTTTTTAAAACTATTTTATCAAGTGTCCTTTTTTTACGCTGTAAATAAAATACATTAAAAATGAATAAATGAATATGAATAACACTTTAAGCAAACTCCTATGAATGAAACAATTAATGATAAGCGGTTTTTGAAAAATGATCTATTTCAAGTAGGTAACAGTAACTCACTGATTATTTTCCTTTTACAACACACCCCTAAGATTTTTTATATATCCTCCTTTTCTATATCGGTCATGAGTCATGACAGCTGTTGACGTAAAAACCTTCCTTTCGCACGTATATACAGTATATAAGTGCTTTTGTGGTCATAAGAGTCTCATTTCAATCTGCATTCATTTTGCATTGATATCTTCAAAGCTTTATGCGGTGATGAGTGTGTCACGGGTATGTTCCTCATGTATAGGTTTGTGTGTGTGTGTAAAGTCTCACCCACCCTGTAATAATGTCTTCATGTTATGTGAGTTTATTCACCTGAGGCCAAGAGTACAACAGAAGAGTCCTTATCATCGCCGCATGTCGTGTAACCGCCGCTTATGTATCCTGTAATTCCCGCCACTTTATAATAAAGACACACACACACACACTTCAGACTGAGTACAAGCCTGCACTCAGATTTTCCATGTAGAATGCGTGCAGACGGAAACCATACCAGTGTGTGTGTGTGTGTGTGTGCATGTGTGTGTTAGTCAGTATTACAGATCTGTTTAACAACAGTGCACATGTCACACAGTAGACTATTATTTAAGCGTGTCTATATTCAGACAGTTGTTGTTCCGTTAAGGAAGGCATGTTAGAATCTGAACAGCTGTGGTTAGAATAACAGCACACAGCCTGTCTTTCTCTTCATTCAGACACCTTCACCAGCAGGGGGCTCCTGTCGGCCAGGATCGCAGCAGAACATCATATTCCCAAAGTGGACAAGAGGCAGAATGGAAACATGCCGATAAGCAGATTTGTTCATCAGACTGATGGATTAATAATAAAGTAAAGATTTAAGACTTGCACACAAGTGACAAATTTTTTTAAAATAAAAAAAACAACCCACAGTGTCTCTGTTACGCTACAATGCTGTGTGGACGAGACATTTTTATTCCTCGTCTTTTTAAGATCATTACAAAGCAATCCAAAGTCCCTCTCGCCGATGACTATTATCATGGAAGGAAATCTATTTATTTCTATCCCGGTGGCCGAGGTCTCTTCTAGCATAACCCCGCTCCCACGCCACACTCGCTGAACGCTCTGATGACGATGGACACGATATAAATCATGTGGAATGAGATTCACAGTCACCAGATCACACGGCTATGGGGGGAGGGAATCTGGAGTGATGTTTCAGGAACAACCCACAACCGCGTGGTTATCCAAAGGGGGCGTTCAAGTCATATCCGGACTTTCGATTGTGCAGAATAACAGAACAGAGACGTGAGAGTATAAACTGCCTTTATTTCTCTATATATAATCCGCTGATACACTAATGCACGTATTCCAGCGTTTCACTAGTGCTTGGATACCATCAAGGTAGGAAGTTTTCTTAGTACACCAAAGCCATGATCATACTGCCTGCCTCACGTCTGAAACGCTGGCCTCCCAGGAACTCCTTTAATGGCTCTAGTATGTGGAAATGGCTTGGAGCGAGGTCAGGACTGTATGGGGGATGTGGCAATAACGCGCAGTACAGAGTTCTTGTGATGTGCAAGTGGCGTTGGTGATTGACTGTGTAAGCCTTCTTGCACCAATCGAACTCGAAAGGGTCTCATGTGCTTGAAGTCTTCTGAAAATGTCATCAGTTTTTCATCACAAGTCCCGGTTTGATTTGAACACCCCTCATTTTTGGGGGGAAGATCAGTGTTCAACCCTGTGTTTTCCATTTCCAACACCTTATGAAAACAGGAGACGGTTCTTTGATGTTAATATCATTTCTCCACTTGAGTGATTTGTCTTCATGTTTTTCTGCCTCTTGTCTGGACTTGCGTTAGACATTTCAGTACTAAACTGATAACCTGATTAAAATCACTGCACGAGTGTCAAAAACATTCAAAGGTTTTTCTGCATATACAGTTTCGCTCGACTTCCTGCTGCATTTGATTTTCCTAAAACTTAAACAGTCAGTAAATGAAATTATAAAAGTTATGTGAACTTTACTATACCGTGCAAAAGTCTTAGGCACATGCAAATGACTGCAGTGGGGCAATAAAAATGTTAAAATATATATAATATTAAAAAGAAGCAGTAAACAGTAATTAAAGACAGTAGTTGGTGTGACGACCCTTTGCTTAAAATTTTTTATGCTTTTTATTTTTTTTGTCAACTCTATTATTTGGAAATCAAACATTTTTGTTTTGTTTGTTTACATGTATGTTTTGAAAAAAGTAATAAATAAACATGTGTAACAAATTCTGTACAAAAATAAAAATAAAGATAAAACAGGGTGCTTAAGAGTTTGTATATTGCGCTTAGGTAACCCTGATGGCACTCTTGACACTTGTGGGCGTGGCCTGTACAGCTGTCTACATCCCGGTAACAACTGTTAGAAGACAGAAGTGTTTATTAACTGTATAAAGTGGACATTTTCTTACAGTATTTCTGTTGACGAAAAGTATTCATACAGAGTGAGATAAAAGTGAGACGGACTGTTTTTCATATATAATATATAATATTTTTCAGGAGTCTATTACAGTTTGTGGCATTAAATGAAGAAATAATCTCTACATGGAGCTACATCGGTTCTGATTTACTAAGAAATGTTCAATGTTCTTGAGGGTTCGGTGCTTCAAAGTCAAAAGTCTGACAATTTAGGCGTTTATTCTAACTTATACTTTTAAGTGCATTTTTTTTTGTTTTGTTTCTGGATCCAGACTTTTGGGTCACATTGTATATGAACTGAAGTGAAGAAATGAAACATTTCCTGGAATCGTTTGTCTCTTATATACCGTAGTTCGTCACTAGTCTGTGGCACGGCGCGCGCCCACGGCTCTGTTAATCTCTGACTCGTTGTGTCACACTGAACCCTTTTCACATAGCCTTGACGCAAGTCAATGATTAGCCGCCTGAGTCACTGAACAGGTGTGTACGTCCCGCAACAAGAACAATCCCAAACTACTGTACACAGGTTCATAGAAATATTTAAAAAGACGTATAATTTATTGCAAAATGATCAGAACCGTGCGTGAGAATGCGAGTGACAGATTAAGGGCTTGTTGTATAGGTTTAATATCATTACACAGTTTTCCAGTTAACATCTGGTGAGGTTTATGAGAGACGCAAGGAGAAGTTCTTGAGTGTATTCCGTCCAAACTGTCTTTTGATATAAAGGTATTTTTTTGTTGTGTTTTCAAGGCTGAGAGGTTTTTTTTAATCGAATTACTGAATTGTGAAAAGATGGCATTAATTAAAAATATAAAAATATACATTTTGGGAGGTATTGTTTGAAGAAAGATTAGCGAGGTTTCTTTACTAAGGGGTTTTAGTAAAGAATTATAAATCACTACGTGTAAAGTTTGTTTCTCAATTTTTTTTTAAAGGGTACCAATATTTCTAATTCAACACTGCCATGTAGATGAAAAAGTGAAAATATTGTTTTGTCATGTGCTATAACATCAAACCTGTTATCATTTCCATAAGCAATATTATTTCATTTCATTTTCAACTCTAAAACTATAATGTTGCCAGGTCAGAGCTAACCCCCAATCAGAAACATTCATTCATTCATCTTCTATACCGCTTTATCCTGTATTCAGGGTCGCAGGGGGCCTGGAGCCTATCCCAGGAAGC
>JAQMYG010000003.1:4683520-4695122 GCA_030014215.1 Clariallabes teugelsi | reverse complement strand
GAGCCTGGCCGGGAATCGAACCCAGACCCTGGAGGTGCAAGGCGACAGTGCTAACCACTACACCACCGTGCCGCCCAATCAGAAACAGTTATTCTAAATACACTTTAACAGAGTGTGTGAAAGGCAGCACGTCAGTTACCTGCAGAGTGTATTTGCTTTCTGTGTCATCTCTGTAATAAATGACTCACTGAATCTATGTCTGCGTCATCTTGGTAATAAATTTATATCTGAATCTCTGAATAATCTCTGTCTCTCTCTGAGTTAATAAATGACTCTCTGAATCAGCTCTTTAATAAATGACTCTGAATCATCTCTGTCTCTCTGAGTTAATAAGTTAATCTCTGAATCATCTCTATAATAAACGACTCTCTGAATCAGCTCTGTAATAAATGACTATTTGAATCTCTGAATCAGCTCTGTAATAAATGACCATTTGAATCTCAGAATCGGCTCTGTAATAAATGACTCTCTGAATCAGCTCTGTAAGAAATGACTCTGAATCATCTCTGAATCAGCTCTGGTTTTACATCTCTCTGAGTTAATAAGTTAATCTCTGAATCATTTCTATAATAAATGACTCAAATGAATCAGCTCTGTAATAAATGACTCTGAATCATCTCTGTCTCTCTGAGTTAATAAGTTAATCTCTGAATCATCTCTATAATAAATGACTCTCTGTATCAGCTCTGTAATAAATGACTCTTTGAATCTCTGAATCAGCTCTGTAATAAATGACTCTCTGAATCTCTGAATCAGCTTTGTAATAAATGACTCTTTGAATCAGCTCTGTCTCTGTGTTAATAAGTGAATCTCTGAATCATCTCTATAATAAATGACTCTCTGATTTTCTGAGTCATTTAGCTAATAAATTTATCTCTGAATCTTTGAATAATCTTTGTCATAAATTAACCTGTAAGTCATGTCTGTAACAAGTGACTGAATCTTTAAAGTCATCTCTGTAATAGATGGCTCTCTGAATATGCAAATTACTTTTAAATGAAAACTTAATGAGTAATAGTCCTAAATTGATTTCTGATTTATCTCTGTATTTTATGACTAACCAACTCTGAGTCAAGTCACTAATAAATTAATCTCTGAATTTCAGAATCATCCCTGTAATAATTGCCTCTCTGAATCTCTGAGTGATCTCCGAAATGAATGACTCTGAGTGATCTCTGACTCATTTCTTTAATACATAATCTCTGAATCATCTATGTAATAAACGACTCTCTGAATCTCTGAGTTATTTCTGTAATAAATGATTCTCTGAATCTTTGAATCATGTCTGTAAGATATGACTCTCTGAGTTATTTCTGTAATAACTTAATAACTTAATCTCTGAATCACCTCCACAATAAATGACTCTTTGAATCTTTGAATCATCCCTGTAATCACCGACTCTCTGAATCTTTAAGTACTATCTCCAGTTGTGAAACTGTCTGTTCTCTGCTAAAACAACCTGCGTGGAACAATTTCTCCAGTTTCAAAATAACTTATGTTTGATAATCTATGTAAATCCAGACAAGTCAATTTTGTCTAGTATAATCTGCATTCCCTTAAGTGCTTCAAGCCTTTATGAATAATACATCACAAAGGACTCAGTCTCTAACGAGACTCACACACTTAAGAACTCCTTTATGTTAGAAGATCTCAAAAGCCGGCACTCAGACATGCAAACCTGTAACCACACTCTAAAGAAGGACGCCCACTGAGTAAAGGAGGGACTCGAGTATTTATCCTCCTTAAGACCCGAGTCTCTAAACACTTCACTGTGTTTGTTCGGCTAGAAACAAAACCACAGGCTTTGAGCTTCAGGTTTTACACGAGGTTCTAGTGATGGGTTCATAAAACAGGATGAGAGTGTTTAAATTCATCATCAAATTTATATTGAAGTCGATGGCCTTTGGTGTGCTTTGTACCACTTCTCACTAGAAAATTACATTTATTATTTTGCAGATGAAATAGTTTTTACAGCGTGCAGCTCTGCGCGCATGCATGAGGATTTTGGATTAAAGTTAAAACAACACTGAACATTACAATTTTTATCTGGCCGTATTTAACTTAAAATAATACAAATCAATGTAACCGCCCATATGATTATCCATTGGTTTCACAATAACAGTTGTGAATCACAGATAGACTGTCTAGTCCAGAATGGGGCGTTACTGGACCAAACGCATACAAACTCAAAAGATGAAGAAGCGATACTCCTGCAAAATGCGAGTATTTGCAGAAGTTTGTAAGCAGTTTGTATTTTCTTAAAAAGCTGTTGTATATATTTTAATGGAATTTGTCCATTTTAGGCCATTTAACATTTGTAAATTTATTTAAATAATTTGGAAACGAACAAAACATGGTATTGGTTCTATAAACTGTCTCATAGGTAAATAAGTGAATTTTCCGATGGGATACAAAATTTGTTTTTGTATACTGTTTATCCTCATAATACTCATTTTTCATAACACTTAATGCTTCTTATCTCCAGATCCATGCTTCGTTTTTTGTAAATATGCTACACATTTATATTTTTAGCAGACAAAAAGAAACACATTTGCTAAATACAATTTCATGCCTTTTGATGTCTGGCGTGTCTGTAACTTTTTAAAATTCAAATCTTTCAATGATCTTAACTGTCATTCAGATGACACTTGGCCGATTTAGATTTCACATGAAAAGACAAAAACCTGAAAAAGTGTATTATTCTAAAATGCAAAATTGTTAAGATATTGCAACATAAATGTGGTTAATAAATCATGGTTACGGACACTACAGATTCTTTTGCTTTTTTTAAGCTTTTATCAAAAACTGGAATAATTTTTCATTTAAGCAACAATTTTTACATGTCATATGCTTCTAGAAGCTTTAGTATTAAAGTTTTAGTATATAATTTTAGTATTAATAGTTATAAAGAAATATGAATAATTTACATTATAAATTGTTGTTCTAAGCGAGACAGTATAACGCTAAAAAAAATAGCCATTTTTGGGGTCAGATATAAAATCATCTCTCTCCGAAACGGCTAAATTTAGCAACTTGAAATTTTTTTAGGGAAGCTAGATTGGTCACTTCCATGTTACATAAACTCAGAAGTAGTTTCTTAGGCACACACATTTTCTGTATTCTATGTATAATGTGTTTTGGCCAAAACTGTAAATCGATTCGGAATCAAAACTGACTCGGGGTGACACAAAAAAAGATCGAATAAAATGCATATACAATTAAATCGCACGGCTCACAGGACACCCTGAAGTGTTTAATTCCTTCTATACATCAGTTTTCCAAAATTAATTTCTTATGAGTTAAAGAACTTAAATTTTTATCCATCTATAGATCACTTAAAGGGGATAGTCGAGGCTCTGGGTTGCATGTAGAAGGTTCTGGGGTTCAAGCCCTATCACCTCCAGGTTGCCACAATTGGGCCCTTGGGAAAGGATCTGAACCCCTATATCTATACCTAGCCACTGAGATTCAGAGCATGCTCAGTGCCAGTCCAAAGCCTGCAGTAATGAGTAGGATGCAGCAGTAAGGGCACCCGGTGTAAAACCTGTGCCAATAACTTGCGGACTGAATGCACCCTGAGAAAAGGAAAAGGCCAAGAAAAATAAAAGTAAAACGTTATGTTGTGGAACAACGGTAACGTGACTCGGCTTAGCGTTATACCTGACTGGTACAAAGTGCTGGAATTTGGAACTTTGAGTTGAAGAAAGTTGAAGAAAACTTCACCATGTCAGTGACTATACACTGTTTCTATATAGAAACAATAACGTAGTAGAATTAGCGCTTTAATAGAGGCTACAAGTCCGAGCTGCTGTTACGGAAAAACTGAACCCCCTCCCGAGCTTTCAACAGCGCTGTGGTTTCTCTTGTTAAGCATACAGTGGCTACTGGTTTCAAAGTGCGCGACCGTGGAACGTAGCGTCTTCGATTCAGTTTCCGCGTCATAAGCCTCCATGGCTAAGCGTACCCCCCATCATACTTAGCAAACCTCGTCAAGTGAAATCGACTGCTTCGTTTAGCTCTTGGCTTCGAATCGAATTTCCACGTTGGCTGGAAAAACGTTCTGAATATAGCAGTGTGTGAGTGAATGGAGAAAGCGATCAGGAATTCAGGAGAGGCTTCGAAAAAAAATATTTCAGCAGGAAATTTCCTCAACGTGAAGTCATGAATAGCTCATTGATTCTGCACTGAGCGGCCAGTGTGTGAGCGTGAGCGTGACTGTGAGTGTACTATACTGTATCGCTTGTTTGTCTGGCTTGTATACCTCATTATACGTCTTTAGGGAGCATTTTACACAAATCTCTCTATCTCTCTCTCTCTTTCTTTCTTTCTCACTCTGTGTGTGTGTGTATGTGTGTGTGTATGAGTGATTAGCAGTAACAGATGTGTAGATCCTCGATTATCCTGTCTGTCTGGCAACCAGATGGCCGCATACTCAAATCGGAGGAACGGGATGCCAAAGCGTGGAAGTAATGCAGCACTTGCTGTCTTCTGAATAACGCAGGGAAAGGAATTTTTTTTTGCTTGAAATTGAACCGCTAAACCCTACATGGACTGAAGATTTCAGGCAGTTGCCACATACCAAGCAGAAACGGATTGCAATTAGCGCGTTAATGAAAGCAAAGGCGTCCGCTAACACTCTTCTTTAACCTTGGAGTAAAGTGTGTAATGTGTATACAGTACACTGAGTCGTTCTCCACAGGAAGGCCTTCTCGCTTTAACGGAAGCCATGCCAAGGCAGCCGCTGAGTGTGATTGTGTGTGTGTGTGTGTGTGTGTTTGTGTGGTAGCTTAAACTCAGGCACGGGTGAGTGACTCTGAGTGGAGCCGAGCGCTCTCTCTGCTCTCTCTCTGGACTCGCCGTGATCTCTCTCTCTCTCTGCGTCAACACTCCACACAGGAAGGAATGCGAGAACGTGTGATCAGGGTCACAGCCCTGACCTTTTCACTTTCTCCTGCTCCAACGTCACACTGAACCCTCACGCTCTGAGTCAGGCGCCAACCGAGACGATGTACAGTCGCTCAGACACGATGAATATTTAACAGGAATAAATTATCATTTATTGCATTTTTTTTTTTAAACGACGAGAGGCGTTCGAGTCAAACCGGGACTTTTGATTGCGCAGAATAACAGGTCACAGATATGAGGGTAAAAACTCAATTTACTTTCTCTATATAATCCCCTGATTCACTCATCCCAGAGTTTCACTAGTGCTTGGACACCATCCAGGTAGAACGTTTTCTCATTACACAGGAGCCATGATCAGACTGGCTGCTTCACTTCTGAAACGCTGGCCTCCCAGGAACTCCTTTAATGACTTGGACTGAAATCAGGACTGTACAGGGGATGTGGCAATAACTCAAAGCTGACTTCCTGTAATGGAACAAGTGGTTCCATTTACAAGTGGTGTTGGTATATATGAATAATTGTGTGTACAGTTCCCATGGACAGAGGTGTCTCTCTTCGGACAAGTTATCCGTCAGGTCTTGCTGATAAAAATAATCAACATCACACCACATTGCTTGATTATTTCCTTGTAACCGCAGGCTCTTTCATGATTTATTACTTTCTTTAATAATTACTCTATATTTTATTGTAGGGATCATACATAATCATGCCAAATTCTAGCAATGTGCTAAATCAAATTGTATGAAAAGACATATGTTAATACTCCTTCTATTTGGAAATCACATCTCAAGACATTTTTTAATACTCCTTGGTATTTCACACGGAGTGAGGGCTGTGTTCTCATTGTCTTTTTTCCTGTTTTATTTTATTTTAATTTTATGTATTTATAATTGTACAGCACTTTGGTCAACGGTTTTGTGATTTATAAATAAATTTGAAATTAACTTTAAGGTTACGGTTAGGGCAGAGTTAGGATGTGTTTTTTTTTTTTTTTTACTTTTTCTGCTTTCTTTTTCACATTTGCTTTGTTTCTATTCCAACCCGCTGTTAATTGCAAATTGAAGTCTTTAATAAGTCGATAAGCCTAATTAAAAGTCGAATTTGCACTATTAACCTGTTCAGACTATTCCTACGAATGTGTAAACTAGAAAAAAGACATCTAAAGATCATCCAAAGTGGAGGAATCTAAACACACTGTTAGAACTTTGTAGTGTGACAGAAGGGATGGTGTCAAAAAACGATGACACGATTAATGTATGATGTCATCTGTCCAATTTTCCAACACACCAGAACTAAATTGGAATCCATTTCTAAATATTATATTATTTCTAAAGTTATTATATGTTCATCTTTGATTAATTTAGATGCGATGTTGGGATTTCAAGAAACTATTTAATGTTCATTCCACCAAAACAAAAAAACAATTTTATGAAGGAAATATTCAGGTTTACAAGTTCATACAGGTACTAATTCACCTGGGAAAAGGAAAAATCTTGGGGGGGAAAAAAGGAACAGGATTGACTGATTTTTTTTTTTTTTCCAGGCCTGATGCCAATATCGATAATTAGTAATGATAACAATATTCAGAACATGAAAATAAAAACTTCTACACAAAACATTGTTTAATTAAAGAATAACTCTTTACCATTAAAAAAACCTTATGAAATAAAAAGTCCCTGCATCATTAGTTATTAATTAATATTCCAAATAATACAACTGAAACTAAACTAGTAGAACTTTGATGAAAATTTGGGTCTCAACTAGTAGTCCCAACTGAGCAACACCAGATTCTGGTGCAGAAAGTACTGTTGCTCAGTGTGCCGTCTTGTGTTCCTCTTATAGATTGCAGAAACTTCACTTAAGATGTGCTCCCTCTCAGCAAAAGTTATTGATACAGATAATTGTAAAAACTATAAATATCCACCATGATAAATTCACAACACCTAACTATTGGTGTTGTGAATAGTGTTGTGTAGTTTTATAGGGCTGTCAATATTAATACATTAATGCATGTGATGAATCTAGAAATTTTAATGTGTTAATATTTTTTAACGAAAATTAATCATATGACCAAGTTTGAGCACGGTTACCCGGCTGTGTGTGATAATGATACGTTTAACGCGGATAATAAGATGACATTAGAAAACGTCACAAGGTGTGCTGAACGGCAAAATTCATTATAAAAAGCCTTTAGATGGAAGTTTGGGTAAAACCAAAGTTGTGTGCTCGAGCTACCTTCAAGGGGAAACTATTTTTACAAGCATAAATTAAACATAAGATGTGGGAGTGGTGGCTCAGTCAGCTAAGGCTCTAGGTTGTTGATTTTCGGATCTGAGGATCTGAGTTTGAGCCCCACTCTTGCAAATGCACAGTTTGTCATGCATTTCTTTATTTCAACATTGCACATTTATAATACAAGTAAATCCTTTTGAGTGAGTTTTTTTTAAATTGTGATTAATCATGATTAATCACAGACTATGACTGTGATGATTCCATCTACGTGCCGACCAGAACATCAGCCGACGGATATACATTCAACGTTTTTGGGGCAGTTATTTACAGGGTCGGGTTGGGTTGCCAGCTCGATGCCCGATTGTATCTGAGCACTTGCGTTTTGAAGGACATTGCTTAAGGGTCAACCCTGAGCTTGAACCAGAGACCTCCTGGTCAGCAGTCCAACACTTAAACCACCGAGCCACCCATCGCCCCCCATAATGCTACATTACGGAGGAATAATACATTCTTTTTTATTCTTGGGTCAAGTGGGGGAAAGTTCACCGCAGAGCTACACCACGTACACTACCTGCAGAATAATTAAACAGTAATAGCTTAGCCTTGTAAATGTCTGTCAAAATGAACACCAGTCCAAAGTCTGAGTTAGGAAAACTAGTCAAAGTGCTAACAAATGTGCATCACACAGATGAGAACTGCCATAAAAATAAAAAAAATCTGGAACATAAATATCTCGAGGAAGTTCACAGGTTCATGTTATGAAATAGGGAAATCACTCAAGGTCATATCTCATCACTCCCAATTTAAATTACTTGAGTTGATCTCGATCTCCAGGACAACTTTCATACTCTCACGGGAAACCCTTTACTACAAGACAGCACATGTCCTTGTGTGTCCTATCAGATAATCAAGCTCCCCAGTATGTGTGTATGTGTGTGCTAATGTGTGTGTGTGTGTGTGTGTGTGTATACGTGTAACCCACATGCCTGGGCCTGGGCTTTGAGATTCCGTGCGACGCTTCTAAGTGAAAGAATAACCAACGGTATAACTGATAGCGCACGCATGTCAAACTACTCAACACTCTCCAAAGGTCACTTTATTACTTTACAGAGTTAAAGCACAATTAGTGATAAATGATTTTATATATACTTTTTTTATGATCATTTATAGGTTATAAAATCTTATAATCTAAATATAATAGAAATGTATGTATCCAGTACACAGATTTTGGTTTTGCTTTAAGAGGACTTGAATCACAGGAATTTTGCATCACACCTAGAAAACGTGTGTTTAAAGAGAAGTCAGGGTGTGAGCAGCCCCCCACCCCCCAGGTGAGCATCCATGCTGATTAAGACAAAGCCCAAGGGCGGACCTGAGAGGTCAAGCAGTGTTTGCTCAGGTTCTCCTCTATTGTCCTGCTAGCAGCAGCCTGAGGTGTCAACATTCTGAGAAACACCCATGCCTGGGTACTTCATCACCAGACGAACCATCTGAACTTTAACTCACCATCATGCACTTTTAAAGATCTCAAACCCAAATTAAAGGTCCAAACTTCAACATACTTCCAGGTCAGTTCTTGTTTTCCAGCCACCTACATGTTTAAATTGCAATGTAAATACAAGAAACACACATGGACTTTGACCCAAATATTGCCTCCACCCCGTCCTAATTACCTGCCGCTATCCTCCGGAGCAGCTGTTGCCTGGCAATGATTCGACCCAGTCTGTACCCCGAACGCCGCCTGTGGTGGTCCATCCTCAGGTAGATGTCCTGCGACTCTGGGGTCATACTACCCAAACACTCGCTGCCCTCAGCCTCAGGCAGCTCCCTGAACATTTTGGCAAGCCCTGCCAACAACTGCCTCTTCCTTGTCCTTGTAAAGCAAATACCACGAATAAAAACACAGGTTGCACAAGTGTGTCCACCAAGCGCCTCGCACGTGTGAGATATGAGACAGAAAGCCTCGACAGAATCCGGGAGGAACGCCAGGAACGCCTCCTCTTGTCGGCCATGTGACTAGCCGGGAGCCAACGAGGAGGTGGGTGACGGGGGCCGTCCCTTCAGGCCGAGCTGAATCCGAGGTCTGTGCGAACACGGCGAGTCGAGGGAGGGAAATATAAATACCAGAGGAATGCTTGTGAGCTGACAGTGTGGAGAAAGCGGGGGGAGGGGGGGGGGACGGAGGGTGAGAGGGTGGATGGTGCACGGGAGGGTAAAGAAAAACAGCACGAGCAGAGACGCCACCCCGGTCTAAAAGAACAAACCTGCCGCTGTGAAGCCCCACGCAGGTGCCAAGTTTACTCAGGAGGAGTGTGTTAGATAATGACAGAGAGTGTGAGAAAGTTGAACAGAGCAGTGTGGCAATTTTAAGCTGAGTAAGTAGCGAACCAGGTTAACCTGCCCCCCCCACCCCCCCACCCCCCACACCTCACCTCGGAGGCGGCAAGGCAGGTTTTTTTTTTACCTTTGTGAATCAGCTAGATGGGCTTTCACGCATCAGAATGGGCCAGACAGAAGACGTCTGGACTGACGACTCTGAAACAATGGCGTTCATTAATGCAGAGCGACGCACTGTGTTTATCACCAGACACGGCTTATCAGTAAAAAAAAAAAAAAAAACTCTGTAAATGAAAATTCTTCAGGGTGGAATAAAACATCCACAACACAGGACAGTTTGTTCTGAAGAAAAGGCATAAATAACTAAAAACAGATTTAACACACAAATCCGAACTGAGGTAACACTGATAAACAAAATAAATTAATCCATACGAATATGTAGAGCAATAAATACGTATTTTTTTGAAACCCAAGAAATGCCTAAAACATTTTACCGTCATGAAACAAATGCTAGAATATGTAAACTTAAAAAGCTAAATATTTAACATCGCTAGCCGACTAGCTAACTGTTAGCTGTTAAGCTAGCTTCCTTTGTTACACATTGATATTTGTTATGATTTCAATTTCAAATTCTTCAAATATTTTACACTCTTTATTTCAATTATCAGTGCTTTTATTTAACACCAGCTAAACTTATCAAATATATACCACAGTGCCCAGAGCTAATATATCCTTAGCTAACAAGAAGTTAGCTCGCTAATCAGCTAATTCACTCATCTCCCAGACTGGCATGTGTAGGATTTCAATATGAGTCTCGATTTCAAAATAAATTCACTCTGATTCATCTCTTAATGTAACAGTGAGGACCTGTGAAAATATTCATTCTACACCGTGCTACAGTAGGCGCTACACAACATGTTAGCAAATTTAGCCCAAACACCAAACAGTAGAATCAGAGAAAGTCAAACAAATCATGTTTGCATGTTGCTGTCGTTTTTTTCCTCAGGATTAGTGAAAGTATATCAAAGTCAGTGTTTTAAAAAAAATTACAGGATTAAAATATTTTCTAAACTTTCATCTTTAAATTGGTTGTTTTTAAAAGTCATCTCCTTATTTTTGTTCTTCTTGTTGTCCTTAATTAAATAAAAAAAAGAAACCCCAGAGAAAGAAACACTGTAAGTCTTTTACCAAGTTTATGTAAGGTTAGGAAATCCTTTCTCTACACCCTGGACAGGGTGCCAATTTGGGCAATTTGGGAATGCCAATTAGCCTAATCTGCATGTGTTTGGACTGTGGAAGAAAACCGGAGCACCTTGTGGTAACCCACTAAGCACAGGGAGAACATGCAAACTCCATGCACACAGAGGTGGGAATCGAACCTGGCTGGGAATCGAACCTGGACAATGGAGGTGCAAGGCAACAGTGCTAACCAATTAGCCACCATCCCATCCACACTAAGGTTGATAAACCTTAATGATTTATCTTGGCATCGGCTGCTTTAAAAACAAAAAAGTGTTTTTAAAGTGACTGCATTTTCTTCTTGCTACAAAAATGCAAAAAAAAAAAAAAAAACCTTGCTTCACTTGGATTTCCACTGATGCAAACAAGTTTTGAACGGTTCAGGTGTGGGTGTCTATCCACGTGCCATCAGGCACATCAGGCGACGGATACTCCTCACCCTAGAGGTATATCTGTCGTTTCTGTTGCAGTTACTTATGGGGTCGGGTTGCCAGCTCGACGCCCAATTGAAGACCTTGCTCAAGGGGTACAACAGTTGGAGTCCGGCGGAATCGTGGCTCGAACTGGGGATCTCCTGTAGTGATGGGTCGTTCATGAACGATTCGTTCTTTTTGAACGAATCTTTAACATGACTCAGAAGAATGAGTCGTCTCGGAGAGTGATTCGTTCATTTTCTATTGGGCGCGCAGGCGCAAAGCATCGCAAAACCTCTGTATGTTATATACAGGAAACAGAATTGAACGATTCTCAGCAATGAGTCTTCAAGTCTCGAGTCGTTCGTTCTTTTGACACGTGACTCCCATAGACGCTATGTAGTGATGCGCGGGTCGGGTATTTTTCCAACCCGCGGGTCCCGCTTTTATGAAATTATTTGGCCCGCCCCAGCCCG
>JAQMYG010000003.1:4672213-4683420 GCA_030014215.1 Clariallabes teugelsi | reverse complement strand
TTTCTTTACCCGCCCCAACCCGCCCCGCGGGCTACCCGCGGGGCCCGCGGGTTAAAAGACGACCCGCGCATCACTAACGCTATGGGACGCTAGATTCAAAGAACCGAGTCACTAAAATGATTCGAACTTCCCATCACTAATCTCGTGATCAGCAATCCAACACCTCAACCACCTACCCCTGCCTAGGCACTCATAATTTTTTTTTGTATTCTACATATTGTTTTAAAGGACTAATTGTTTTTTCTTTAACAATTTTTTCACTTTCATGTCCCTCTAGGGATGCGTATGATTGTACTTTGTAAATAGTGTGTATCCTTAAAGAAATAGCTTAATTCAACTAGTAAACTGTGTAAAAAGAAAGAAAGAAAGAAAGAAAGAAAGAACTTGTAGCTTTATATAAATAAGGTACAAATGGGCTGAGCACCAAGCTAAACACATCCCCCTCCCTCATTCCCTGACTGGCACATACCACTCAGGGTGGAAACCAGACAAAGAGCACAATTCAGCATGGTGTGTTTAGCAGCCCGCTATACCTGAACCAGTCCGTATTCTTTCGTGCTGCACGTGCGGCCTGGCACCAAGCTACGGGCGAGGGTCATGTTTTTCCTCTGACATGGTTTTAAAGCGTTTACGCACACACACTCTCTTAAAGCATCACACATGAGTTCATTTATTGGCTTTAAGCTTGAGCAAGCAAACAAACAAGGTACCTTCTGTGCTTGTGCTGTTCACTGGAGAAGGCAGACATTAACACCTGATTTAAAGTGACAGATCATTTAAAGAAGACCTATTTTCCTCGTCTCAACTCATTCGCTTTATCCCACACTATTGTATAGAATGTCTGTAGCATTACAATTTCTCTTCAGTCAAACTGTGGGACCCAAACCATTATAAACCGTTATAGCTGAAGTAGAAGAATCTAAGTGTCCTAAGTGCACAGAGACCTGGCCCTAACACCTATGGAATGAACTGGAACACCGGCTGCACCACAGCCCTCCTCAACTAAACGTCAGTGTCTGACCTCACTAATGGTCTTGTGCCTGAATGAGCACAAGAACCCACAGCCAAGCTCCAAAATCTAGACTTCTCAGAAGAGCCAGGATTATTACTGTATAACTGCAAACTTGAGCAACACCAGATTCTGGTGCATACATGCATAAAAACATACATACACACTTAGCAGCCACTTCATAAGTTACATCTTGCTTAAAAATAAAGTGATTTTGGTCCATATTGACAATTGGTTGAACATTGCCATCTTCAAAAAACCAGTTTGAAATTACTTTAGCTTTGTGACTTTAGCTTTGTGACTTTAGCTTTTATCCTGTGGTCATAATGGAATGAACCTGGTCAGCAACAATACACAGGTAAGCTGTGGCATTTAAATAATGCTCATTTGGTACTAAGGGGCCCAAAGTGTGCCAACAAAACTCCTCCACACCATTACACCACCACTACCAGCCTGAACTGTTGATACAAATCAGGATGGATCCATGCTTTCATGTTGTTTATGCCAAATTCTGACCCTTCCATCTGAAAGTCGGAGCAGAAACTGAGACTCATTAGACCAGGCAACATTTCTCCAATATTCTTTTGTCTAATTTTGGTGAGCCCATGTGAATTGTAGCCTGAGCTTCCCGTTCCTTGCTGACAGGAGCGACACCTGGTGTGGTCTTCTGCTGGAGAGTCACTGGAGAGTTTCTCTTTATCGTGCCATTCTCTTTAAACCTTAGAGTGTGCAAAAAAAATCCCATTCAATCAGCAGTTTCAGAAATTCTCAGAGCAGCCCATCAGGTACCAACAAGCGTGACACTTTCATAGTAACTTAAATCACCTTTCTTCCCCATTCTGATGTTCGGTTTGAACTTCAGCAGATCGTCTTGATCATGTCTACATACTGTACCTAAATGCAGTGAGATGCTGCCATGTAATTAGCTGATTAGATATTTGCGTTAACGAGATATACACAGTGACATATAGGCATATACTGTACTAAGACTAGGATCAAATATGTTCTAAAATCTATATAGTTCAAATAAGATAAATGAATAAGAATGATTAGCATAAAAATAGGTTTGTAGTACTAACAACAGGATCAAAATAGAGCATGATGGATGAGTTTGATGTGGTGAAATGATTGATATTTTTGTAGAGTATTTGTATATGTGGCCACATAGCACTGACCACAAGGTACTGTACAGCAACTTTTAGCTTGACACATACGCCTTTTCCACCAAGGTGAACCAGGCGCTAGCTCATGTCTGGTGTTCAGAGCCAGTTCAACAGCGAACTTCCTAAGAACTGGGTTTGTTTTTCCATGGGCTTAAGAGTCACATCATTACGTCACTGTATATCCGTGTACGTGACAGTGTATATGTCTACTTTGCCAGTAATGCTAGTGGCAAAAAAAATTGAAAATGTTAGCAGCAAGCACAACAACAGCAATGGCGAACTTCATCATGGCTTTACGAGTCGACTTCAAGTCCTTACTGGACTTTGAGACCTTACTTTGAGCTGCCCGTTCCATTTTGAGTCCAGTTTTGTTTAAACATTTAGTTGGTCATGATAATCCCACCCCCAGCCCCTGATGTAAGAGGTTCTTTGTTCTAGCATAGCAAGATGTTGGTGCTGCCATGGAACCAATTTTTCTGTCTGAGGGCCGGTGCTGTCTGAAAATAAAGAATTGGATCGAAATTGTGGACCGGCTCCAAACTAACTCCAGGAACTGCCATGGTGGCGTGATGGAAAAGGGGTAACAGTGATCAATTTTTTAAAATTAGCATCAGCTAAACTTGATCATAGACCTGTGCTAAGGTTAACTAGCCACCTGGTCAGACTAGTTCTCCGGCAGGTAGTACCTGACGTTAGCAACTAGCCATCTAAGTAGCCGATTTTATGCTAGTCTAATATGATACAACAGAATAACATAAGGCCATAACATACAGCGGTACCTCCGCGGTATCCGTTCTAGCCACCTAAAAATATTTCCAATATTACTAATTTTCAACACTATAATCCTATTTTTTCATATAAAACAATCAAAACATTTAGAAAATACATGTAAATGGAGTAAAATATTTAATAATTTTTGGCTGCCTTTTCTTCTTGTTACCGTCCTTGCTAACCTTCTTGGGATCCAAGAAATGGAGAAAAAAAAACCCACATTAAAAATATGTAAACTTGCCTTGCTTGGCTTCGCAAACAAGTTTTGAACGGCTCCCACAAATTTCTTGCAAAATTTCAGTTCTTAAGGTGAAAATTTTGTGGAGCAGGATGTTCTCATGCCGAGGTACCACTGTATGTTGTATAACAGAAACTAATAGCCTGTTATATAGTATTTTATTATTCTATTAGTATTTAACTGTCACTAGAAGCTCTAGTTTTGTGCCACCTGGGTGTATTTATCAGCATGTAGATATAAATGTAAATTCTATCTGGCTCAAAACATGTTGCCTTTTCTTAAAGAATACATCACGTCCACTCATCCATAATCTTCTCAGCCAACAGCAGACTGACAGGTTTAGATAAATGGAGGCACGGAGTGATTAAGAAGAGCGCTGGCTGAGTAAAAAATGGATCATAAAGCTCTCCAAGAGTGCATAATCGAGAGGGCTTTGCCAGCATCCCAGAACACAACCATTAATTTGACCAGTCTGAGTGCAGAGAGCGGCCTGTGCCAAGTCTCTCTTCATCTATTTACAGCAGCCAATGACAAATAGCTGACAGCTCCAAGAATTAATGTATGCAAACATGGAGGAGAGAGCAGGCCACCTACTGCCTGCCAAAGAATGCACATTCCAACTCTCTCTCTCTCCCTCTTATACACACACACACAAACACTAGAGATGTAGTGGAATACGAATACATTACGTTGATTAAACAGATAAGGTCAATTCTTTCTTTCTTTCTTTCTTGCTTTCTTTCTTTATTCATCTATAATTTTTAGAAAGCTTGCCAAAAAAGATCAAAGGGCAGCTGGTTGAGAGTTCACATCAACTGGTTACGACCTCATGTTCTGTTTGTAAGTCATCAGATACAGTATATCCGAGCATTAACCAATAACGAACTCGAGCGATGAAGCTGAGGTCAAGGAACTGTCAGAGCCAGAATTCATACACCATGCTTATACTGCTGATGATTTCTGCCCCTAAATCTCCTCTGGAAATGTTCTTGGTTTAAGCCACACCCACTTCAGATTTAAATCAAAGATATTTCAAGCACTAAACAGATTAAGATATGGATCCTGCATTACACTCCTATGTCGCTAACTTGCATTTTGTCCAAGGCGTGCACAAAGGAAGGATACACAAATGAATCAGTACTGACATGTATTAACATTTGAACCACTTTAATAACAGGTAATTAAGGCGGGCGCATGTACTTTTTATGTACATTTTGACTTAGGTTTTTTTTTTTTTTTTAAATAGGCGATTATTTATACTGAATAGCTGCAGACTTAAGAAAATCCACTTCGACTCTTTATCACAAGAACCTGATGAGAGAAAAAGTGGATCAACAGAGCCTGCAGGGAAAACGATCAGGTCTAATATTTATCTGGGAAGCGTCTCAGATCGAGGCACCCTGCCAGATCCAACCAGCAGGTGCGTTACATTTTGCCGCTCTGACTCGAAGCAGCCTCGCAAAATATTTTCACAGCTATCTCCAAATTCCAGTTTGATTGAAGCACGCATTTGAGCTGTCAGAAGAAATCATTTCGTGCAATTCCTCCCGAACTGCTGTTTTTCGGGAGGACGAAATCAGATCGGCTCTTTAACGTAACTATATTTGGTAAAAGTGCCTGCGTGCGAGAAATAAAAGTCTTTAAATAGAGCTCGTGTGTCCTCCCCAGGTGATGCATCGTCTCTATAGTGTCTCCAACAGAGCTGCTTCACCTTTGGCTCCATTGCTGTGACAGAAAGACTATTTTAACCCGTGGAACACTCCTATTTATACCATAAGCATTTTGGCAGACATTGTAAAGGATACCACGATCACATCACAGCCAGAATAGGCTTCGGTCCTGAAATAGTTCAGGTTCAAATATATGAAGGCCGTTCAAGTCAAACTGGGAAATTTCTAGCAAACAAAGGCATGAAAGCGATTGACATGTACAGAAGACTTTAAGCATTTGAATGCATTTTAAAGTAGGCTGTACGCCCGTGAATGACATTGTTCCCTTGAACATTCAGGAATACCACTTGTACAGTACAGGAACTCTGTACTGCGAGTTATTGCCCCATCCCAGTACAGTCCTGACCTCGCTCCAAGCCATTGGGCCATTAAAGGAGTTCCTGGGAGGCCAGGGTTTCAGACATGAAGCTTTGTACTGAGAAAGCTTTCGAGTGCCTTGATGGCATCCGAACACTAGTGAAACACTGGGATAAGTGCATTAATGTAGCAGGGGATTATATAGAGAAATAAAGGAAGTTTTTCCTCTCATAAGTGTACTGAACACCTCTCAGTTATACAGCTATGATATCTCTCTCATCAGCCTCCATTGTTTCATGCAGATTCTGTATGGAAGGTTTATGTCATTTTTATCTATTCAAACTTTTAAACATGCTTGATGCATCACTTCGCTTGGCATTCTGGGAAAATATTTACAGTACTGAAAGGAGGACTTTAGGTTGAGTTAATGTAACACGTCTGTGACTATGTAAAGAATAAACCACTGAACGGTGTGCTGTTATAGGAAAATAAACCTTATAAACTTGCTAACAAGTTTAATTTATTAACAAATGTCAGTCACATACATACATACATACACATAGTTCCTGTTGGCACTACCGTTAGAGCGACCACAAACAGATGTTCACCGGCTTTAAGTTAACAAGACGAAAAAAATAATAGAGAGAGAGAGAATCTGAAAGCGTCACTTCCTGTGTCCTGAAGAAAAGTAAATAGTGACAGTTCTAAAGTTCTGAGTCCTTACAAAAATGCTAATAAACATCTCCTTGATGTTTGTCAACAAATCCTTTTTAAATAATAAAACAACAACAACATAAATGAACCTATACCTTCTGACCAATCAGAATAAAGAATACAGCAGCACTTAGGTAAAAGGTTCTATAGTAAGCTGAAGGTTTCACTTTGGATCTCTTTGGATTATTTTGGACTAAACATAGTATAAAATATTATAGTGAACGATACATTAAATGGACGATACATGCGCAAACCATCAAAAGTTCAGTTGTCCCATTTGGGGAACATTTAAAGATGTTCTGTGCAGAGATTTACAACTAAAAGGAGCAATTTTGTAATATTTAATAATGCCTAATTATCCAAAGAACCCTTAAGGAACCCTTAACTCTATTAATGAAAATGTACACTTGTAATGGTTTTTAGTACAAACTCAAATATACTAGTTTTTTGTTTATTATTCTAAGAACCTGAAATCATGATGCAATGTTGAAAAAAACTACGCAATAATATGCACGACTAATAAAGTGCTCATCTAATGAACCATAAAAGAACCCTGTTTTCTAACTTCACATATCGCATATTAATGCACAAACTCTTTAAAAAACAGGGCGTTCTCTAAGGGTTCACTGCATAATTATAGGTTCTGAACCTCCTTGAAACCCTGCTGTATAGGGAAACACTCTATAATAAAGTTCTCCGTAGAATGTTCCGGGATGCTGTGCATGTTTTTGGACTTTAGACATGGCTAAAAATAATAATCAGCTATTACTACTGTCTATTTAAACGCGGCGATATAGGCGGAACACTCCACGCGCAAGAGCTTGCCAAGAAAACACCATGCTGCACTGAGTGACATCTAGTGGTCGAAAGTCTATATTAGTGCACTTCAGTAGATTAATAGTACACTTTTATATGAACAAGCATGATTACTAACACCATTGTGCAACACGCCACATCATTTATCACCGTCAGACCTCTTGGAGTTCTTAATTACAGGAAGTTCACTGTACACAACAGCAAAGCCAGCGCATACAGTAGCAAAGCCCCCCCACACACACACCCTCCAAAAAAAAAAAAAAAACTTATGATCTTAAAAACAGGAAAATGTGTTTCCATTGGCATTGCATTAAATCACTAAATCACACAGAGATCCTGTTTTGATCCAAACAGGATTAGGTGGCAAGGTTGTCCGAAATAAAACCTAGGAAAAAGGCTTTGCTGTTCTACACCTCTGATTAACTCGCCTCTAAATAAAAACAAGCTGATGCAGCGACTGTGCCCTGAATCATAATGACTGACACGTGGGTGGTTAAAAAAAAAAATAAAAAATGACAGCGTTTTTCCAGTTCCATCGTGCAACACTCACGCAAGATACTCATTTTTCCAAATCATCATCTTCTAACCAGCTTGCACAGAAATTTGTTATGGAATACAGTCTGAGAAAGGAAAGTCACAGGATCTACTTGGTCTTGTTGCTAGAGCAGTACTATCAAACCATCAGTGTGAGCTGTACACATGCATTACAGGTTCTGTACGTAGTCATAAGTCTATTTTAGTGCACTTTTTCTATTAGTGAGCATGATCGCTAACATGAGATGGACCATTAAATAGCTTTTAGAGTAAAGTTTTAAGTGGTTATTAATGCACAGTTTTAAAAAAAAAACGTTGCTCGGGTGAAAAAAAAAACACTGTAAAGGTACAAATCAGGTACCCTTGATAATAGCAAGGAAAAGAGTGTGCAAAGGCAACCTAGGCTGTTTAAGTCAATAGGGAAAGGAAAGGAATTTTCCATCAGTCTAATTTAGTCAAATGTGCAGTGTTTGAAGATCTTTTTTTTTTTTTTTTAACTCAAACACTTTGAGAAAAAAAGGTACCACATAGTACTTTTCCTACAAACCAAGGTGCCTGCATGCTTGATCTTTATACCTGTGTACATTTTACTCTTAAAAGCAGTGTACACCTTTTCAGGTAACAGAAATGCACACAAAACATGCACTGACAAGAAAACGTACATTTACTACCTTTATTCTTAATGCATGATGATATGGTGAGTTATTTTGAGATCATATGCTACACACAGAACACATAAATAAAAGGAACCCTGGATAAAAGGAACACTGGAGAACAGAAACACTGCGTAAAGGGAACACTGTGTTAAAGGAACACTGGACAAGAGGAACACTGGATAAAAAGAACACTGAGTTAAAGGAACACTGCGTATAAGGAACACTGGATAAAAAGAACATTGAGTTAAAGGAACACTGCGTATAAGGAACACTGGATAAACGGAACACTGCGTAAAAGTAATGCAACACTGTGTTCAAGAAACACACACGTAAAGGGAACGCTGGATAAAAGGAACGCCTGCATAAAGGGAACACTGGATAAATAGAACACTGAGTTAAAGGAACGCTGGATAAAAGGAACGCCCGCATAAAGGGAACACTGGATAAATAGAACACTGAGTTAAAGGAACAATAAATAAATGGAACGCATGCATAAAAGGAACAGTGGATAAAAGACACACTGAATAAAAAGGAACACTAGATAAAAGGAACACGGGATAAAACACACACTGCGTAAAAGTAACACTGGATCAAAGCAACACATGCGTAAAACGTTGCCTAAAGCGCATCAGGTTATTAAGATCTTTGCGCATGATATACCCAGGAGCGTCTGTGTTTCCGCTCATCACCGACCTGCGAGTCTCCTCTGGCGGCCCTTCTTGCCCAGTAAAGTCCAGGCTCTGAGTGTGGAGTAGCGGAGCTGCTGGCTGAAGGAGCGCCGCAGTTTCAGCTCACTCGCGGTCATCGCACCCGCCGCTCGACTCCTCCGCGCTGTCGCTCCAAACTCGCGCGCGCCTAAAAGCCCGCATGACTCCGCCGCGCTGGCCCGCACGCGCCGCACGCCGACGTCGGGGTTCCCGCGAAACGCGCGCGCAAAGCCATACAGTTCCTCTGGAAGAACAACCGCAGAGCTGTGGGTTATCCGAGCTGCAGACACGCGCACCGCCTCGAGCGCCCGTTACTGAAGTTTCTACTTCAGCCAGGACACACACAAACACACACATACACACACACTCTCTCTCTCTCTCTCTCTCTCCACACTCACATTCTCTGCTCCACTACCTACTCGTATGTCATGAGTGACTGATATTCCCTCTCTCTCACACACACACACACACGCGCGCGCATTGTATATAGACATAAGTTTTTGGATAAACAAAAATGCAATGACATTGTATCCAAATACATATATTTCAATATCGTATTGATATTAATTCTGTAGAGTGTTTATGAGGTCGAGAAGGTTGGACGAGAAGGCCTGGCTCGCAATCTCCGTTCCAGTTCAACCCAAAGGTGCTGGACAGGGTTGAGGTCAGGGTTCGGTGTTGGGGCCAGTCAAGTTCTTCCACACCGAACTCATCAAACCACGTCTTTATAGTCCTCGCTTTGTGCACTGGGGCACTGTCATGTTGTAGTAGAAAAGGGCCTTCCCTAAACTGTTGGACAAAGTTGGAAGCATAGCATTGTCCAAGATTTCCTAGAATGTCCATATTATATATATATATATATATATAGAACTAGAACATCCAGTGCACCACAGACCATTGCTCTGTGGAAAAAGAAAAAGACCCCAAAGTCACCGTCCCGGCCAGCAAATTCGTTAGATCCTATTTTGATCACTGGACAAATAAATCTGATCCATGAAGGCCCCACCCCAACCTGGTGCCAGACACCTCAGCACACCATCACAGGCGCCGAGTGGCCAGAGCTGCCCTGGTGCCACAAAGGGAGCTAAAATCCTAGCTGGGTATAATGTTACTGTTTTTAATGTCATGGCTGATCAATCAATATACTGTATATGTATTCAAACCCCAAAATGTTATTTTTACAAAAATTTATTTCAGTTAAAAGCAACACTAATGCTTCCAAATTTGTATTTTTTTCCCCTCTCTCCATCACTCATTTCTTTCAGGTGCCAAATTGAATTGCCTATACCGCTAAGGTAATAAAGCTGGGCAGGTGATAATGATTGAACCTGTAGAGCTCCACACCTGCCTTCTCCCTAACAAGGCTCTTATCCTGAATTAGTTTATTAGACAGGAACAACTGTTGTGTGTCCAACGCTTCACTTAAACAGAGATCGCTGGCTGGGGGGAAAAAAGAAGAAAAAAAAACAGCAGCCTAAAACGGAAACAGAAGACAGATGTGGAAGGATATGCATTATTTTGAGGTGGGCGATATAGGGTGTGCTATACCCTAAATGCTTTTCACAGAAAACGAGGCGCTTCCTAATGCACCCTGTAATCATCATGAGAAATGACTAACAGCTTATTCGCTCACTGTTTCTGCGATCATGTTGCCAATCATTCTGCTTCATTCTGTAATAGAGTCATCTGATGGAAAAAACCCCTGGGAGAACATGGACGGCATCTGCCTCGCCTCCGTATATGTGTCAAAGGTCAAAGGTTGGGGCCAAACATTTCCCCTCATGTGGGATTTGCAGTGGAATGTTTGGCTTGGAGACAACACCGGCTGGTCACTTAGAAAAAAAGAAAGGTCAATTCGATTACTTTAGCTTTGTAGGTTTCAATAGGACACACAGAGTTAAAACTACATTAAGTTATTGTTACACACAAGTTTACTCAGTGCGTCCACTTATTTGAAGGAAGAAACAGGATATTCATAAGTACCAAGCTTTCGAGGATTAAAACACGTAATTCAAATTATATCAGGCATCGAAACAAATGAAGGTGTAAGACATACAGGCTTTTGCTGATAAACTTGTTAGCTGTGAACGTTCTTGCTAATCTAAAACTATCCACTGCTAGCTGTCTGATAATAAAAAATAATAAGCTGTTAATGTCCTGATAGTCAAAAAAAAAAAATTAGCTGTTAATTTTCTGCTAATCTATAATTGTTAGCAGTTAAATTCCAGCTAATGTAACGTTGTTAGCTGTTAACCTGTAACCAAACTAAAATTATTCATAGCTGTCTTCTAATCTAAAATAGTTAGCTGGTAAATTTCTGCTATTATAATATTGTTAGTTGTTAACTTCCAGCTAATCTAAAATATTTCCTGCTAGCTGTCTGCTAATCTAAAATTAACAGCTGTAAATTTTCTAGCTAATCCAAACTGCATGCTGCTCTCTTCCAACTAATTATTATTATTATTATTATTATTATTGTTATTATTATTATTATTATCAGTGGTGTCAAAAGTATTCACATTCATTACTTGGGTAGAAGTATAGATACTAGGGTTTAAAAAGACTTCTTTAG
>JAQMYG010000003.1:4517073-4528717 GCA_030014215.1 Clariallabes teugelsi | reverse complement strand
CACATTGAAAATATTGTATATAATTGTAAATATTGGTATCTGGTGCACTGCACACGCTTTGTTTGCATCTATGAATGTTCGTAGAATCATGGTCCGATCATATCTTCAGAAATTCGTATCTCGTATGTTCGTAAGTCGGGGACTACCTGTATTGGAACAGCATGAGCTGAGAAAAAGATATTTTTAGGAAGGAAGTCTTATAGTTCTACTAACTATTACTTACTATCTAATCTAATTTAAAAATAAGCAGCACGCTTACGATTTGATGTGTGGGAAGCTCTCCTCCAGCCTCCCGCCTGTGTTTTTAAAGATCTGCAGGGCTGCCTCGGCCACCTTCTCGTCGTCCATCTTCAGGCAGCCGAGCAGAGACTCGAACGTCTCGGCCGAGTGGAAGGACACGGGGTGAGTGAAAGACAAAACCTGGGGAGGCAACACGTTAGACTTCTGTTTTTTAGGAGTCAGAAGAAAAGTAACGTCCTTTTAACGGAGCCTTTAGATCCTGAAGTTTGTGTCCAAAAATGTGTAAGATGTCTAACTCTCCCAAACGAATCAATCATAAAAAACAATAAGCACGCAATTATAATCTGATAAAACACATCCTCAGCCTTGACATCATGCAGAATTGAATCCGCGGATACCTTGAGCAGCTCCAGCCCGGCCCTAATGGCCTGTTCAGTGGGAACACCTTCATCATCGTCATCTGCTGTTCCTTCTATGGACTTGTTCACCTGTTTAATAAGTGCACTGAGGAGAGAGAGAGAGTGAGAGAAAGAGAGTCAGACTCGGGAAGATGAAGAAGCCGAGATTAGATGAGTGATAATGCGATCGACGTCAGCGCACTTTACCTGATGGACTCTGTGTCGATATGGACGGGAGCGATCCTCTCCAGTAAGAACTTTACCATCTCTAGGAAAGGGTTGCTCGGCTGTTTGGGGCTGCCCAGTTTTTTTGTGATCTCTTTCTGCAAAAAAAAAACACACAAAAAAAAACATATTAAAAAAACACACACAAAAAAAAAAACACTAAAAAACAAATAAAAAAAACTCAAGTCCTGGGTTATAACGTACTCAATCAGTTCAGATTAGCGCTCTTCAGCACGGTCGCAATGGATTACAATGTTAGCCTACGCTACAGACATGACAGCTTGGTAAAAATGTGTATAAAGTCTTAATACAAAATTCTTTAAAAAAAATAAATCTTCAAAAAGACGTGAATTCATAATCTTAGACCTTTGACAAGGAAAGTAAAGAAAACACAACACTTGAAATTTTAAATCCCAAGTATTGTTGTAGAATGTAGAAAATAAATCACTAAAAAACAAACTTTTGAGCAGTAGTGTATATATATAACATTTACTCAATATCAGTTCCCTAAAGCTCTGAAATAATCATTAATAAATCAACATGACTGTGGAACAAACAAAAGTAGTACACACGAGAAAAACAACAAAATCAATTTGTTCAGACTCAGTATGTGAATGATGTTACGGCTGCAATGTCTGTCTCGTTTAGATCAGTGAGAACACAATCATTCCGTGCTGATGAGGCGTTCTCGAGAACGGTACGGCGTACTCGAGCACGGATCGAATCAATGAGAAGCCAGTCGTATCCGAGCATGGAAGCAGACCGCTGTTTAGACGCGACATCATCGGTGTCATCGTTCACATCTGAAATATCCGTGTGCTCATAGCACGCGCCAACCTCATCCTCTGACCTACACAGCCACTGCTAATAACTTGGGAAGGCATATAAGGTATAACGCAAAAGTTAACAGCCTTGTTCTTTTCTTCTGGTGTTTAATATCCGGCTCACAAACCAAGCAGCTGCGTACTGCCCCCTGCTGTACCAAGGGTGGTTGACCCTGCGCTCAGACCCGAGCTTCCTTACTAGGATACAGTATGTGAACTTTGGGGCAAAAACAATAGGTCCAAGTCAAAATTCACAACATACTGATGTATTAAAACACCAGAAAATTGCATCCGTTTAGACGGACTTAACACTGAATGTTAAATTAAAGTAAACTCCAATGGTGAGCATCATGAAGCAGGAGGGGAAAAAAATGATGGAAATTATGCAATAAAATAAAAGAGAGGAAAAGGACCAGCTAAAAAAAAATTATCAGCAATAACTGCCATTTTAATAATTTCCTAATTAGTTTAAATTTATAATTCCTATTTCTTATGTTTCATGTTCAAATTCACTATGTTAAGCATGACCCTCAGCATGACTCGTCCATAACGTGGAAATGTCACGTCCATAACGTTGGTTTATCCTAAACTATTTATTAAAAACAAAACAAACAAAAAAACATTTTCACATTTCGGTTTTTTTTGCGGCTGTCTTTAAAACTCAGAGTTTGTATTAAACGTATATTTAACGCCACATCCATAACCGTGCTAAAATTCTGCATTCATTCAGAATATACACGTTTATACACATCTTGAGTATTTATTTGTATTTATTTGAAGAGCTTGTATTAAACGTTATGGAAATTAAATCACGGATACTAAGCTTGTCCTGAGGCTTTTTATTCACCGAGACGAGTATAAATGTCTCGCCGACGGCTTAGCCAGGCTTAGAGTTTTGTGGTGAGCTACCAAAAAAAAAAAAAATAAAATAAAAAATAATCAATCATCATAAAGGGCCACCGTTTACACAAAAATAAACACACACAAAAAAATATAATAATAACAGTAAACAACTACACAAGACATTTCATTAGAAATCTATGGATTGTAGAAATGTCACTTTGGAAGGTCAACCATTCTTGTGGCTCAATCTATTTAATTTATCTAGGAATAAAAGAAGAAGTCAATCTTCAGCAGTGTAGGAAAGTTAAACGCAGACTTACCACGCAGACTTCAGCCTGTTTGCAGGAACAAGTCGGGCTGACCAGCAGCTCTAACTGCTTCCTGATCTTCTCATCCTCCTCCAGGACCTGCGCCAGCTTCTTCACAAAGTCCTGCGCCTTCCCCGGGTCGGGCAAGTTCCCTATTTAACAACAACAAAAAGGAAAAAAAAAAAGCAAACAACAGAAACATATGTGAATTAATGCTTTTCCTATTCTATTTAAAAAAAACAAAAAAAAAAAACAGGATAGACGAGAACCATAACGTGAGTCTTACTTGTGATGACCATGACCTTTGAGAAGACCGATTTGTTGTAAGAGTCCGACTAGGAAAAAAAAAGAAGAAAAAAAAAGTGTAAATCATGTTTTGGCAGGAATCATAACACGGTGGTGCTTAATTTACTGGCACAGAGAACGGAAAGAGAGAGAGAGAGAGAGAGAGAGAGAGAGAGAGAGAGAGAGAGCGTACCTTTGGCTGCTTAACCAGATCCAGTAAATCTTTGACGTTGTGTCGCAGCATGTTCTGGCATTTCCACATTTCGTTCAGGGCTCTGAGAAAAACACCATGACGCCATGATTAACACTTCAGATTCATCAACATACTGTACACACTATCCTCTCTATTAGTTTCTAATTTATAATTACATGTCATAGAGGATCCATCCACCATTTAGCTCTCGTTATCACTTATATTGTAAAAGTTATACACTCCTTCCATTATCAGCCTCATTATTCTTTATTTACAAAGTTTAAAAAGAAAGAAAGTACATTAAAAAAAGGAATAAAAGATAAGAAAGAAATGAAAAACTAAGTAAGTAAAGAAAGGAAATAAAGAAAGGAATGACAGGAAAAAAGAAAAGAAATACTTTTAAAAGAGAACAAAGTAAAAAAAAAAACTGAAAGAAAGAAATTAAGAAAATTAAATTCAAATTCAAAGTAAATAAAGGAAGGGAAAGAAAAAATTAATAAAGCAAAGAAATAAAATAGAGAGAATAAAAGTAAAATGTAAAGAAAAAAGATAAATAAATAAAAAGAAAATAAATAAATAGAAAGGGAAAACAAAAATATATGAAAAAAAGGAAAAATACATAAAAAACTAAATTAAAATTAAATGAAGAAATGAAAAAAGAGAAGCAAAATAAAAGTAAAAAAGAAATTTCATAAACAAAAAGGAAATGACAGAAAAAAAAAAGAAAAAAAAAGAAAAAGTAAGAAAAAAATATATATGAAAAGGGGGAGACGGGAAGAAAATACATTTAAAAAGAACTATATTAAAGAAAGATAGAAATTAAGGAAAAAGAGAGAGAAAAGAAAGTGGAAAAGGAACAAAGATGAAATAAAGAAAGGAAAAAATTATGCATTGCCAATTTGTAATATAAAAGAAGAAAAGAAAAATTAAAGGAAAAAAGTAAGAAAAAGAAAATGAATAGAAATCACAAGAAAGAAAGAAACTCTACTTTGAAGACTTTCCTGTGTAGGAAGACCTAATTCTATTACACTCATGTCTCTACCTCTCTATTTATTATTACCTGTTAGTATTAAAAACAACAACAACTTCAAACGAGCGCATTAACATAAACCAAAGATGTGCGTGTAGCTGGAACTTCACTCAGAGCTGCTGCGACAGGAAATGAAACCAACAGCTTCTGACCAATCAGAGGACTCGGATCACATGCTGTGTGGAACTGAACAAACACAAACCCACCCAGACTGTAGAGCGGTAATGAAGTAACGCTGGACTTACTTGACTGCGTTAGTATCGAGAGTAGCGTACAGGTAATACAGACACTTCATGCGTTCTGTGGTCTCCAGGTTGTGAGGCACCATGTACTGAGCAAAGATCCTCTCCACAAGCAACCTGGCAAGGAGACGAGACGAGACGATCAGATCAGACAGTAGACAAGTGTGCAGCACTCGGAGAGATATAACACAATAATGAAGAAAATTTAAATTTAAAAAGAACAAAAGAAAAAAAAATCGGAAAGAAGCCAACGAAAATAAATAAATGGAATAAAGAAAGGAATTAAAGAGAAAAAAGGAAAAAGAAAAGAAAACAATTCTGGACTGCAAAGGTTTTAGCTTCGGTGCTATTTCATACATATTTATACACATATAAATGTTTTCCATAAGCTCAACAAAGGCTAAAAATGGTATATGTGGAACAAAAAGGTCCAAGATCTTCAGTTAAGTCCGTCACAAAAAACTTTATTTAAAAAAATTTTAAGGAAGAAAAATTAAGTTTTTAAATGAACGTCTCCTCTGCAGCAGAGGTCAGTTGGTCAGAAGGTCTTCATGAGAGACAGTTTCATCAGGAGCTCGATGGGTTTTTGAAAATACACTCGACACAATACTGTTCTTGTACAAACTGTTCCAGAACAATAGACTGTTGATAATTGCCTCATGTCATGTGTGTTATTTCATATTTATATAAATGATTAATTAGTGCTCGCTGTTTATTGATTGTTTTGCGACACTGTTTATAAAAGGAACCGGTTCAAAAGTCCTGCGTCTTGGGTATCTCTCACTTCAACAAAAACTTCATCTCAATGATCTTTAAAAACAAATATAATAATAATAATAATAAAATCCCCTTTACCCTATTATTCTTGAGGAAATGAGTTGTTTTTGTTCTTCTCCTTCTTCTTCTTATTATTACTAATGTCATGTAATTAGTAACTTAGAGAAGGTCACGGTGACCAAGTTGTGAAAGAGGGATTTCATAAATTAACAAATGTATTGTAAGTTGCCTTCATGCAACTATTTGGTGATATTATTTGCTTTTAGTCTACTGTACATCAATGAGTTTGAATACCAAATGGGCGCAAACACGATGTGTCGCGAAATAATCGCTATGTGGATGTTTAATCAAATCGTGCAGTTCTGATTGAAGGATATAATAAAATATCAAGGAAGTGAACGGACACAAATCCATTGATTAAACCTAATCAAAATAATGGTTCAGTCCTGATTTAGGAAGTGGTGCTGTATAAAACAGAGGATCTGGGGACAGGGTCATCTATTTTTTGCACCTCACTCAATTCACGCCAAATTCACCTTCGGGTTTCAATCTTTTCAACTGAACACACTGGGAACACACTTTTGTCTTTGTGCCTCATTTATGCAGACACGCCGCCTCCTTCACTACATGTGTGGCTTCAGGAAAATGAGCCGTGTGATCTGGAACATGCTTTGCTGCTTAAAAGTAATCGATACAGGCACACACACAGGTACAAAGATAATCAGCCTACTTTTGTAAATCCGGCAAAATGAAAAAAAAAAGAAAAAAAAAATCATTATGTCCTCACAAAAAAAGAAAAAGGAGATTTAAAAAAAAAAAAAGTTTACACACCACTTCTCTTGAAAGACTAGTAACCCGAGGCTCACGGCGAGTTCTCATTGTGACCAATCAAACAATTCAATAATAAATACAGAGTGAACAGGGACACCTCCAAAGCAAACACTTCTAATCCTCCTTCATCCTTCTTGAAAAGAAACTTGTCGAGGAGAAGTAAAATGTAGGCAGCATTTGACCTTGCCGTGACCCTGACCTGTCTGGATCAAATGCAAATCCTAACCAATCTGCTGGGTTACAGTGATAAAGCGATACATGAAATATACAAATACACGGTTTGAGATATCAGGCAATCTTGTGAGAATCTCGAACGCTCGGACAGCCTGCACAGCTGCGTACAAATAAATAAATCTTTTTTAGAAAATATATTACACAAGTGAGGAGAATGAAAAAATATAAACAAAAACAATGTGTTTTATGGAAGTAAAAACAAAAACAAAAAAACTAAAAAAAAAAAAAAGTTGAATTACATGAACAGAACAAAAACTTGTTAAAATAAAAATATTATAATTTTTCTGGGTTGCAAATTTGATCTGAACGGAAAGCATTTAAAATGCGCGAAGGTTTCAGCACTTGCAATTTATCATTGAAAATGTAATTCAAGCATTTAAAATTCAATGCAAAAAAAATTTACCTTACTAAACTGCTCTTCTAAAAAAAATAATAATAAATTTACATAACTGATAAACAGCTCTCAAGGTGAAAATTCATATCGCGGTACGAATTTTCTCATCAGACAAAATGTAAACGCTGAGATATTACCAATGCTATAACAAAAGAACGATAAATCACAAACCTTTTTCAAGCAAACGAGTTTTGAACGGCTCACGGACGTTCGTGCAACTTAGCTGGCGTTAAATTCGGTTCGTTCTTATGTTGATGCAGCTTTTAAAAATCGCAAAAGTAAAATTTTTAGGGTGAAAGTTTTTAAGGGAGGACAGTCGTGTCCCGAGGTTCCACCGTGTTAAATTTCAGGTTGTCCAAATTAGGTTAGAAAAAGTCCTTCAAGACACTTTTATGCTTCCATAGTATTTAAGGATACTTTTATGAACTATTTAAAAGATTTGGATTTAAGATACGAACAAACAGATGACTACTGGTTATAAATCCATTTTATTTTACTTAATTTTATTATTATTGTATTGTAACGTATTAATGGAAATATTAAAATATATTCTGTGCAGATTATCGTTATTCTGCGCTGTTCTTGTGCTTATGTTAATTATTAGACTCATTAACTGCTAATTAAGCATGTACGAAAGAAAAAATGGCGTATAAAATAAAAAAAATATTGTTGAAAATAACGGGTTAAAAATGAAAAATATCGATAAAAAATATCGGTGAAAACTTGTGTAATATTAAAATTGATTTGATGATTTCATAAAAATTTTTTAAAAAGAAAAAATATCAGAAGTATAGTGCGGTGGAAAAGTATTTGCCCCTTCCTATATTCAAAAAAACAAGCATGTTCTCTGTTGAAAATAATCTGATCAGCGGTCTAAATCCATACATTACACAACAGCAAGTCTGTTCACCTATTTATAGAAATAAAACAAAAATAAATAAATAAATGTAAAAAAGTGGTTGTTGATTTCTCCCTCACACACCAGGTGAAACACAGATACTCAGATTCCCTCCTTTTCCTTGAATGAACGCTGACGGGGTGCACTTACTTTCGAAATGAATTGCGTGACGGGCATCTCGGCAGATTTATTGTGATCATATCGCATCATCGCTACAATCTACAGACACTGACGTGCAACACAAACACGGAGATGTGATAGAAGACTGTGAAGTGTCTGTAAATATAAACAGGAAATGAGTGTCGGAGCCAGAAGCTGTCAGATTCATCTCTCTCTCTCTCTCTCTCTCTCTGCATGATGCAGTTACCGATTATATCCGTGCCTTTTCCCTGCAGCTTCTCCATCTCTCCAGGGGCGGGGGAGTGTGTATTCATAGCTCTCTATATGATCATTATTATTCCCTCACACACACACACACACACACACACACACACACACACACACACACACACACACACACACAGAGAGAGAGAGAGAGAGAGAGAGAGAGAGAGAGAGAGAGAGAGAGAGAGAGAGAGCAGGAACTGAGACAAAAACAGCTCCTGGATGAGAAGCATCTCTATGAGCACGAGCATGTGTTTAAAAACAAAAGCAAACATCTGGTGCTTAAGGTGGTGTTTCTATCTCAGCATAAATACAGATGCTTTTTTCCCCTTTTTTTTTTAAAGGAATAGCACAAATTCTGAAAGAGAAGAGGCGAACAGAGAAAAGAAAAGAAATCTTCATGAAGCTTGTTAAAAGGGCAATTGGCAATTCTTCAATGCTTAAATTTCTTATTCTTAGAAATACTGTGGTTTGTCGTAATTAAAATCCCTGCCCCGTCTGAAAAGTGTGAAGTCTCTGAAGGGGAAGAAAAAAAAAACCCTAATTTCTAAAACTAAGACTTCCAGTCTTAGACGCTCGGTTTGTGTTTTGCTGCAGGTCCTCTCTCAGGGCGTTTTCACATTAGGGACGATTGATTTGTAATGATTGCTCCACACTCCACCCGCCAGCCAGCGTTCAGATTATTATACTGTACTTCTCCGTTCTTGTGTACGCTCCTGTATTTACACTCCGCGATACAGCAGATGTAACAAGATGCAACTACTCGGTTTGTGAACCGCGATTAAAACACGAGAGAAGAAGAAGGAAGCTCACCTTCGCTCTTCTCCTAACCAGGATGGGACGTTACTTTTTAAAGTAACTAATTACATTACAAAACTACTGTGATTAAAAGGTAATCAGTTACATTACAGCGTTACTTTCTGATGAAAGTAACTAGTTACTTATTGCAGGAAATGAAAACTCTTTTTGTGATTTCTCACGCATGTTGTTTTAGTCAAGACCTTTATAATTATTATCGGGGGCGGGGCTTGTAGGACAACTTTCTCACACACACACACAAACAATAACGGATTGGGAATGACTGCTGTCTGGCTCACGGATTACATAAATTGTCTGAATAACGGATTGCATTTTTGAAAAAAATAACTAAATAACTGAGTACTTAAATGGCGGATCTAATGCGTTACATCAAAAAAGTAATCCAAGTACTCTAACGCGTTACTTTGTAAGGCGTTACACCAAAAACTGCTCCTAACATTATTTATATTTCCGAAAAATATCAAAAACGACGCTCTCGCACACACTACTTCCAACTCCACCAGCTATGGCTTTGGATTGGCTTGCGCTAATCGCACACAAAGATTTCGGATCAGACGGATGGCATTGATGACGTGGCCTCCGTATCTGATTCGAGACTCCCTCTTCAAGAGGATCCGGACACGGTTCCTGAGCGTGGAGCGATTGCGTTCACACTGATCGAAATGAACCAGACTTTGAGGTCAAGTGTCCTCAGAAACAAATCCCAGAGCCCTAACGTAAAAAAAAACACCCTTAATTATTTTATACATCCTGAAGTGGAGATTCGTGAACACGGGCGGGAATCATGTAAATGTCAAACCAGCTTAAGTGTTCAATATATCACCACATCATATAATCCTTTACTACAAGTTGACTGATGACTGTATTATTGCCTGTGGCTTTGGAGCGGTGTAGGAAGGAGGGTATGGATTAATTTGTTTTTCACACTTGGATAGCTACCAAGCTTGAATAACACAACGCCATCACTTTCTCATTAGGAGGAAATAAATTAAAGCTTGAGAAATTATTAATAATGTGTTTAAACACTCTGTAGAGATTGTGTGTCATTTGCTCACCTGAAATAAATGATTTCATTTATCAAGGGAATAAAAGCTGTCCGAAACCTACTTTGCCTTTTTGTGAAGAAATAAAATGAAGGTTTTAAAACGGATTGGGATGCCGTGGCGTGACCTTGAACAGGCTGGTCATGCTCGAGAACCCTCCAATGAGGCTGAATGAAAACAATTCTGGGAAGAAGAGCGGTCCAGAATTCCTCCATAGCGATGTGAAAGACTCAGTGCCCGTTATCGCAAACGCTTGACCGCAGTTGTTGCCAGTTATTAGGTTTAGGGGGCAATTAGTTTTTCACACTGGGCCAGGCAGGTTTGGACAGCTGTTCTTTTTCCCTTAAAAATGAAATCCGCATTTAAAAACTGCATTTTAAATTTACTCTAGTTATCTTTGTGTAATATTAAACTACGTTTGATGACCACAATCATTTAATGCGTGACAATCTACAGGTAGTCCTCAAGTTCTGTTCCGGAATTGCGTTCGTAAGTCGGATTTGTTCTTAAGTCGGATTTGTTCTTAAGTCTGACACGAATATACAATGTAAAGCGTACCGGTCCGCTTGACCAAATCTGTCTCCTTTCCCCACACTGCCATCATGTGGCCGTAATCACACCTAAGGAAATGAATCTCACATGACGTGAAATGTAACAGTGTTGTCTCTGCGCCTTATTTATATAAAATATATATAATTTCAGAAGTACAATGCGGTGAAAAAGTATTTGCCAACATCTTATGTTTAATAACATGCATGTTTTAATAAATAAGCGCATGAGCTAAAGCAGATTGAAGACCTCCTAGAGGACTGTCTTTTTAAACCCAAACCCTGGACAGTACACACACACACACACACGAGAGCAGAAAAGTGTGACTCCTGGGTGTCTGGTATCACTCACCGGTCATCGATACTGTTCTGGTAGTAGATGTGCAGCAGTTTGTCTTTAATCCAGGAGATCTGTTTGGATGCTTCCTTCCCCGCCTCCGCCTGCAGAGCGTACTTCTTATAGATCTGTGCGAGACCCATCATCGCTTCCTTACGCACTCGCCACTGAAACATAAATAAATTGATGAGAAATAAATAAATAAATTGACATTGAACCAAAACGCTGAACAGAGTGGTCTAGTGGTCACGTGACACCTCCAGGGTTGTGGGTTTGAATCTTGTATGTATGTGTGTGTGTGTGTGTGTGTGTGTGTGTGTTGTTGTGTAGAGTTTGCACATTCTCCCTGTGCTTGATGGCTTTCTTCCGGGTAATCTAGTAATCTAGTGTTCTAGGCTGAGTGGCTTTTCCCAAAAATCGCCCTGCAGTGGGTTGACACCCAACCAGGATGCACCCTGCCCTGTGCCCTGTGCTCACTGTGATAACCCACGGACTCACACACTGCACATTATCTCTCCACACACACGCTCATACACATGGAGCCCACTGCGAGTAACATGTACATAAATAAAAGGAGATGTGTTCAAACTGTATCCCAATAGAAACTCTACAAGGGGCATTTCTGAATTTATTTATTTATTAATTCATAAATAAATAACTGTTTTGGACCAGCCAACCTGTACTTGAAATAGGCTATAAAACATCAGTAGGTTATCAAGGGATGCAACCCAAACATTTTAAGTCACAATAGTAAAACTGATAAATAAACAAAACAGTAATAATGTATTAAA
>JAQMYG010000003.1:4464021-4477014 GCA_030014215.1 Clariallabes teugelsi | reverse complement strand
TACTGTATGCTTGTATGACTGACACTTCACATCATCCCAAGCTAATTATAATAAACACTTTTTAAAACATGGAATTATTTAGCATAGAAACACCTATATTTGATGTTGATATGTTAGTTTTCTACCAGGAGATTTTATTGGAAGGAGTCTTCAGTGTCAGTGAGTGTCACATGACCGAGGTAACATGTAACATGGCATAGTGTGTTTTTGGTTTTGCTTATAAAACTATAACCTACACGATATATAACAACCCATTAAAAAGTATAAAACTATAACCTAATAAAAACAGTAACTCCAGCTTATCACACCATCTAGTCACTGATTATTTTCCAAGAAATCCACCCTTCTTATTTACTTACTCACTTATTTCACATGTTTTTTATTATGTTATACTTATCTAACTTGGTGTGTTGGCTCATTTTGCTATCACTGCGTATTTAGCTCATACTGTACTGTTACTATACTTTGTCCTTCATCTGTTGATTGAACTTTTGATTAAAGGATCCATCTAGTAACTAAATATAAATAGAAAATGCATGACAACTGAAAAAAATAACCCACAGAGACAAAAATATTTATGTAAGAATTTATTTGACTTTTCAACCAGGATAATGTACCAATAAATAATACGTTAAATATTCACTGTCTGCGAGTCAACGCAGAACACTTACTTTCATTATCACATCCATATCAGATTTAAAGAAGACATTTCACAATTCTATGTATTCAACATGATTCCAGATTCATGAATCCATATGCATAAAACATAAAGTCAGTTTTAAAGCTTACAATGTTTTGTTTTGATGTCAGGTTAAAACAGCTGAGGTAACTGATGTCTTCTAACTGATTTTCGCCAAAGTTGTGTTATGTTACTGTTATGAAAATGTGACATAAGCTGACAAGCATCATTATTTAAAGTGTAAAAGGTAATGTGTGTCCTGCTGTACCAGGCACATTGTTGGTAATAACATGTCATTAAAAAAAAATAATAATAATAATTTAATGGTTGTTTATGTATTAACCTCAGCAGCAACCTCATTTCCCCTTCTCGTCTGTTCCAACTAATCAGCATTCAGCATCAGCAGTATACTAATCATTAGCTTGACGATCTGTCATCATATGCACCTGATTTTCACTTGCTCATGCCTTAAAGGGATAGTTCTGTTTATTTTAAGCCTGTCTTAAATCAAAATTGCTGTGAATATAAGTACATTACAGTAGGTCTGGATCGTTATAAATTTTGTCACTTGGAATGTGAGTACAATGTCAGTAATCGGGCCAAATTTCACAACCCTTGTTCCGTGCAAAAATGCATTCCATGTTCAGCTAAGGCTCATATAAAACTCCTGCAGTCCCACTGAGCTAAATCGAGTTGGTATCTTTCAAAGTTCCAGTACATTTAGTACAAATTTAATTATTTTCTTTTCCTGGGAATAGGCATACAGTATGTCTAGTTCTGGTTAGTCACACAGGAAACGAAAAGAGAAAAATTTGTAGTTAAAAGAAGACAAAATGTGCCAAAAAAAAGTCCTCCAGGAAGCTTGGAGAACTATAACTAAAGACTACATTAAAATACAAGAAAGTCTAGATCTTTGAAAGCATAAAAAATGGAAGAAATGAGGGACTCAAGACTTTTGCACATACTATAATTCTATGTCAATTCTCATTCTTCTTTTGTCAATTATGATGACATGTTGACATAACGTGACATGTCTAAACTGACACAGGTCATTATGACACCATGCCTATTGGAATAATCCCCTTATTGGGAATAAGACCTATGTAAACTTAGGTCAACTAACACTTTTGTCAACTATTATGTCAAATGGACATAACAGACCAAGTAAAAACACCTGATACTTATCATAAAAGGATTATAAACAGTAGCCTTATATTCTGTAGCCTTATGAACACTGCCCGTGCATACAATTTCCCCAAACTATAAATACATACATAAATAATCAGAATTGTCACTTTTTTTTACTGAACCAGCTCAGTAGTTACAAATTCATTAATAAAAAAAATTAACCATCACACATAAAATTAAGTAATAAAGTAATAAATGTTTTGTGAGACCTGTGCACTGTAAGAGCTTAGCAGTGCAGCAGTTCGTTGGCTCTCATGATGCGGACGACCTTCCGTCTATTGTAACTGTACTCATACTGCAGGTTCTCGTGGTACAAGTACAGGTATCCTGTTTAAAATGAAACACAGTAAGACCATTATTACATATAACACTGACATTGTGTAAGGTAATTCCCTTTCATTTCCCTGTTTATTAATTATTTTCCTATAACAGTACTGCACATCCCTGTTATGCCTTACACAACACCGAACATGAACGCCACTCTTACCATTTCTGTAGGTGGCAGCGTCCACCTCGTCCACCTCATCCCCGTCATTCTCTCGCATCCCAGGAAAGTCATCCTTTATGGATCTGGGGTAGCCCTGATCCATCGTGCCGGTCTCCTCATTATAACTGGGAATGAAATCAAACGTATTGAGCTGCAGATTCCACAAACACTGTACAGTTAAGAGTAATATCGCCTTGTTGTGCTGGAAACTAAATTTAAGATAAGAAATAATCTCAAACGAGCTCACCTCCAGTACTCCTCATCAGTGAAGAGCAGAGTCTTGCCCGTGTCAGAAATGTACACCGCAGCATCTATTTTGCGGATGGATTTGGGGAGTCCCAGTCTGTGGATGTATTTTGGGTAGCCTGGCACCAGGGTGTAACCGTTCAGAGCCCACATTCTGATACCTTAAAAAATGACAATAAATGTGATTTAAGGAATATTAATAATTATGTGTAATATTAATAAGTACGAATCCATCCATCCATCTATGAACCTCTGTAGTAGTAGTGTAGTTATATAGTGTTTGTTCTCATTTACATGATAGTTTGCCACACATTGGCTAACATGTTTAAAAACATTTTTTTTAAAACTTGTATTTTGTTAGCTAGCTTGCTAGCACTCTTTGCTAATATTCTACTCAGTTCTATAATATTCTATTCTACTCTATGAACCTCTGTAGAAGTAGTGTAGTTATATGTAGTTTGCCACACATTGGCTACCATGTTTAAAAAACAAATAAATAAAAAACCTTGTATTTTGTTAGCTAGCTTGCTAGCATTCTTTGCTAATATTCTATTCAGTATAATAGTAAGCATAAAGTCACTCTGCTTGCTATTAAACATGGACCCTGGTTAGCTCAGTGTAATGGCTAACCCTTTACTAGATAGCTTGCTAGTGAGACTGTCTAATTATCTGAATTTCATAATTAGCTTAATGTATGCTAGCTTGCTGGTGAATGGTATTTGATTAGCATAATATCAGCATAATGGTGATTAGATAGCACAGCCTAATGTTAGCTAGCTTTCTAGCAAGCCTGGGAGCATATTTGTTAGCCTAATAATCACTAGCTTACTTTTTTCTCGCCTTTCAGGATTACAGTTAGATAAATGTTAGCTAGCATGTTGTATCCAGCATAATGTTAGCTAGCTTATTATATTTACTTTTAATTACATGATGTATATTATTAGTGTAACATTTGCTAACTAGGCAGCGCAATTGCTATGTAGTGCCATGGTTTAGATAGCTGTCTTGCTCAGTTCATGGTGCTAAGCTAATTCCTTAAAGTGTGCACTTTTTTTTTCTTTTTCCCATGTGTGTGTTTAAGAGTGAAAATAGCCAAAGTGGTAATTATAGCTTAAATAATTATAATTGAAAAGATAATGTGAAAATACCGCTGAATATGATGACAATGTCTTTTTCTGGGTTCTCATAAGCTGCGTTTATTTTCTTCGGGAGTTGAGGCCATGTGGATTGAATGAGCGCGAGTTGAGGTTCGGTGAACTGTGGGTGCACACGCCAGAAATATCTGCCAAATGGAGCAAAACACATTTAAATTTACAGTAAAAACTAACGACGCAGTGATTAAGTTGTATTTATTGTTTGTAATGAAATGCACCTGTCTTTGAAAACGAGCATCTCTCCACGGAGCTCTGTCACGGCATCGATGCTTAACTCAGGGTCGCATTTTTCTGGAGCTTCAGGTTTGGGTTTGATTTTCCCTTCATCTGGGTTGGCACCTGAGAACAAGCCAGAATCATAAGAAAATGGATTGCCATCTAAATAAAATGTTGTATATTGTATATTCTTCTAAAAATATGTATCGTAGCCACCAGCCTCCCATATTTACCATAGAGTTCTTGTATGCCTTTGATATCATCCTTAGACAGAGGAAACTCAGTGGTGTACGCATACACGGGGTACATCAGAGAGCCAGGATCGTTAGAATGAGCCATGCCGAGAGCGTGACCGAATTCATGAGCCGCAACTAAGAACAGGTTATACGCTGCAAGAGAGATCAGACGAACTCATTAATGCTTAGCATGTAAATGCATCTTACAACATTCTTAATATAACATTAAACTGAGGTCCCTTTAATGCTACAACAATATACACTGCACCACCATATTACAAGTTATAGTACAGTAGTATCTGAATTTTAAAAGGCAGTGATTTTTTTATTATTACAGTTCTGTAACAGTTACCATCTGAGTCTTTAGTCCACGTTTCATCCTCATCAAAGTGCGTGTCTCCGCCGAGGCCCATCCCTGGTGGGTAAGCGTGGGCGAGGAGTCCGTTAGGGCCGTCGAATGGGTTGTGATCTCCGTGTTCTGTCGTTAAAATAGCATCAAGATGACAAATGAAGAGAGGTCTACTAATAATGTTCTAGCATTTCTGTAACGGGACTGAATCCCTGTGAGGCATGTCTACCTAGTCTCCCGAAGCTGATCATGATGTCTGCGACTCCTTCATACAGCTTCTTGAACTTTAGAGGAGTCACATCACTCCAGACCTTCAGGGCATTATGAATGGCTCGGTCAACGTCCTCCTTCTCCAGGTCAGGAGTGTAGTTTGTTATCCTGTGTGATTATTGGTAAAAGTTATTATACATCAAATATCATGCACAAAACAGGACAACAATACAAATATACCAAAAACAAGACTAACCTGAAAGTCACAAGTGTGTTTGGCCATTTGAGCTTCTTGGGGAAGTGATTGTACTCTGCTACCTCTGGCACACCACATCTAGCCTTCTTCATGACCTCCATTGTGTTGTCATCCAGCTTCCCCGTGACCTCTAGCTTGAAGAATGACTGCATGGTGCGGATCTTCTCAGTCATCAAGTCTGAAGATTTGGATTTTCCCATCAGACCCGGTTGCAGGCCATAGTACTGTCTGAGGTATCGCTAAACCCCAAATAGAGGAAACTTAAATAAGGACATTATTTTGTACAGCAAGCTTTAATGTTTCATATTAGTGCCTCCTGTAAAACTTACATGTACGTACATACCTAGTTTATAATATGAATGATATTTATGATACCATTATATTAATTGTGTTAATATATAATTATATAATTTACATTTTTATTTTAGAATTAATTTTATAATTTGTATATTATTAATGTCAATATGAATTAGTGAAATAATGATTCAATATTAAATAATGAGTGAATTGTATTAATTGTAATAATTGAATTTTAAAGATATCATGTTAAAGAGAAAAAAGAATTAAAAAAGAATTAAGATACAGCTGCAAATGAAATTAAAGAAAGTATAGAAATAAAATTTAAAAAGGGATTTAAATGGTATAATGAAACAGGGTGTAATTTTTAAAAACCCTTTAAATAATTAGTAAAAATAGTAAAAGTACATTTTTAAAAGGGAAAAAAAAATACTCTTGTAGAAAAATATATGCATTTACAGAAATATACAATAAAAATAAAAACTATATATTTGTTAAATTAAAAATCATTATTTTTTAATTAGCTATGAAGGTAAACTGTCAAATATTTGCAGTTATTGTATTATGTTCCAGATTTGAATATAGACAATTTTTTTTCTTTTTTCTTCTTCTTCTTATTATGAGCTTAAACTTTTAGGCTTTATTTCTATAGTTGAGCAAAGTTATCTGCCAAGGCGCTTTCTATTCTCAAAGTAATAAAAATGTCAAAAAAAATTAGAGTCTCATATGCTGGTGTGTATACAAATTTGAATTAATTTATCATTAAATATTAATAGCATCTTTCCATCATTAAGAGTCAAAACTGCAAAAAAAAAGTTACAAATTTTATATCATATTTTTATATCATATTTTTGCTTTTGAAAAATCTTTTTTTTTTTTTTTGTGAAAAAGTTTTTTCCTCACCTCTCCTAACAGCCATCTCTCCGTGTCATCAGCTGGAAGAGGATTCGTAAAGGACTGTCCTACAGTCACTAATAGTATAGCTACAGCTATAATCTCCATGTTTACTGCGCCGTGTGCCGCTGTGTGAGTGACTGCAACTTACACGCTGGCCTTTTATACTGACCCGAGCGCTCTCCCACCTCTTATGGCACTAACATCGCATGATTCATGTAAAAGTACCCCAGGCACTTCCCTCTAGCGTGAAAAGTGCAGGCGGCAGCAATGCTGTGGTTTATCCAAAAAAATGTTTGAAAAGAGTATATACAATTACATCACTCAACATTTCATATTTCTTTAAAAAAATTAGTTCATAGGTGTAGTACATTATATCTGTATTAAGAAAAGAAAGTTATGGTATGTTATTTATTAATATCTCATTAGTCATAAGGCATTGCTTAATTTTCTAACAAAGTCAGCTCTGACAGTGGTGCACCTGCAATGCCTTAGGGTTTCAGTTTAGTAACAGCACACACAGGAACATTAATGACTCATAAACAGATGAAAAATACATACAGTGTATAAGCATTGATATGATATGATATGTTTCTGTAAAGAGATGCTTGAAAATCTTTGGTTTTTATGTAAATTTCTTTTTTTGTATCTCTAATTCTCACCCTGTGAACAGTTAATTAGCTTAAATAGTGAACATCGTAGTTGGGACATTTCTTTTGGAGCATTCAGGAGGTTTTTAAAGACATGTATTTTAACTTTTTGTGTAAGGAGTCTCCAGTGTCAATACTGGACAACAGTCCAAGCTAAAACTGGAGCTTTAAACTTCTTTTAAACTAAAGGACAGATGGCTTTCCAGCTAATTAATAACAGGAATTATCTTGTCTTGGAGTTTAACATCATGAAATGTAACCATAAACTGGTTAAACATGTTTTAAGAGGTAGAAGATGAATAAAAAAAAGCACCTCAGCATGTGCAGTTTCATTCCTGCTGGTAACAGTGTTTTTATTCCTCTTCTACCTCTTAAAACATGTTTATGGTTACATTTAATAATGTCAAACTGCTTGATCAGTTTTTTCTGTATTAGATTATTTTAATGTAACGACACACTCCAAAGTGTTTTTTTCTTGGATTACTGAAGCTGTACTCAGACCAAATTTCTGATCTTCTGTGAATTCCCTTTGGCTTAATTTAGACAGTTCCTTAGAGACTGTTCATGATCCTGATGCCGCCTTCACATCTGTTAGTAATGTTTCCAGACAGAGCTACACCTCATGACTGTGAGGCATCACCACGTTGCTTTGAGTAAACATTGCTGTTGAATCCCTAATCCGGGGATTAGTAGGTCAGGGGTTATTGCATTTAAAATAGTATTACAACCACTACTACTACAACTGGTAGATTTACATTCCTCAATCACAAACTGTAAATTCCTTGAATAGCAGTTATTGAATGATGTGCATTTAGATGAATAAATGAATGAAAAATAATGTAAAAATAATGTAAATAAGGTGTTCATAAACTTTATACAAAATGACTGGATTGAAACGGTATGGTTTTGATAAAAGGTGCATCGCTGTCACCATTATCCCCCACGATAGCGGCTGTGATTCATTAAAAAGTACCATGACCACTTCCTCTCTTCCCATTGAAACAAAACAAGAAACAAACAAAACAGAGCATGAAATGACCTCAGGCAGGGGTTACAACATTTTGAAGTTGAATTTTGTAAAGTGGACAGTTTCTTAGCTCATGCTGACTCCTGCGTTATTCAACAAAACACCCAGAATCGGAGAGTTGGAATATGCTCCTGGACTTTTTGCGGCTTGGCAAAGTAAACAGTGGGGAAAAAAATGCATCTCGACATTTTCTCAACATGTGGCCAGGTCTGGGATCACTTGACTGCTCGGGGTTAAAGGGAAGGAGCATCAGGCTGGATATATTTTTATATTAAACAGTACCAATTTTTTTTTTTAATTAGAGCCTTTACCTATGATTTGGGATTTATTTTGTGTAACTCGTGTCTCACTATGATGTTCCTGTTAAGATCATTTTAATGCAAAAACCTATCATAAGAAAATCACTTAGAGAGTTTCTTTGTGTTTGATTTTCCTTGTCATAATCACAGGCCTAAAACAATATTTTAACTTGCACTACCCATATTGATGCACAAACAATAATCTTTTAAGCCTTTTAGCCAAGCCAAGACAAGACGGAAAGATTATTGCACAAGATTTGAAACTGTAACAAATAATATTTAATGCATATTAAATATTATTTGTTATATACTACTTTATATATATATTATATAAACACAGTATTTAGCTAGAAAATGAGTAATGAGTAGATTAGTCAGTAATAGAGATTACTTACTCCTGCTTTTTAATATAGTTTTTAATATTATGTCATAATTTGAGTCATATGAGTAATTATAGATAAATATAGTAATGACGTATATCCTGTCCAGTATTGTATAATGTACATCCTCTCTTTTTTTTCATGGAGTATTCATTCATTCATTCATTCATTCATTCATTCATTTCAGTTATTCAATACATTTAACTATTGGAACAACAAGTCAATCCAAGGATCCCTTTTTTCAGAATTTATTTACAAAAAAACAACTTTAAAATGCAATTTGCTGTCTAAGAACTAATGCAGCAACAGGATTAGAGCTAATCTATGATTATTGTAAGACTAAAGCCGGGATCAAAGGGATCGGATTTTGTTAAATCCTGTATATTTTAAGTCTAAAATGTTTGGTGTCAATAGAACGATATATTTAATCCAGTTTAAAGATTCAGGAGAACAGTATTTGCCCCCTTTCTGTTTATTTATTTATTTATTTTGCAGATTTTTCACACTTATAATTGAGAATAATTGAGATAATCAAAAAACTTTTATATTAAATAAAGATAGTAAATACAAAATGCAGTTTTTAAATAATGATAAAGTAATTAATAAATGGAAAAAGCTGTCCAAACCTAATAACTGGTTGTGCCACCCTCGGCAACAACTTCAATAAAGTGTTTTGGTCCATTATTCTGTGCAGAATTGTTTTAATTCAGCCACATTGGAGGGTTTAACCTCAATCCCACAGCGTCTCAATCGGATTTAAGTCTAGGCTTGACTAGGCCACTCCAAAACCTTATCTATCTATCATTTGGCAAAGAGGTTTCAGTATCATACAGTTACAGAGATCAGCTCTGTGGTGTTAAGAAACAGGTACTGTAGCTAATGTACTATCATGAAAAACCATTTATGTCTCTCGGGGATGGAAAAAAATGAAAACAATTTTCAAATGATGGAAATTAACACTGTTTTACTGGATTGAGACAGTTTAAGCTCGTTATTAGAACTAAATTGAAAGATCCTGGTTAGGTAGAATCTAGGGTTAGTTAGTTTAACTAGTTTAAATTGTTTTATTTCATTTTATTGTATTAAACCGTGACACAAGGTAGTATCCCTGGTATACGTACTGTACTGTATATAATAATATTAATATGCTTCTTATACAGTATATACTGTAAGTAATATACTGTATGTTATTAAATTCTGTAATTTAACCCCCAGTTGCGTAATATTTGATATTTAAACCAAGTTATAAGAGATATTTCGTGCACTGTAAAACACACTTATGTAAGAACAAACACTAGACACTAATCAGAATTTTGTTGTTTGTGTTCTTAATGCTACTATATATTTAAAATGTTATGCTGTTTGGAATTCTACTGTGATGCACGTATGGACACGTCCTGATAGAAGCGTGCACAAACACACACACACACACACACACACACACACACACACATACAAAGTGCTATGATGTATGTATGTAGTGACAGAAATATTACTTGTATACATGATCACAGCTATAAATTTAGAAGGTATGTACTAAAAACAGGACAATACAACACACGCAAACGTACATAAACGTACACGGTTGTTTGCAGGATTACAGGTTAATCATGATGCACATGCTTGGAATGCGGCGCTGTCTCGGATCGCTGTCTGTCGATCCGAATCTGCCTACAGGCCTGTGAGTCATAAAGTCGGGAAGTTTAGGGGGATTTTTGATCTGCCTCAGTGCTACGATCATCACAAACATAAAAACGTGATATACTGTAGTGATAGAAGGTATGATCGATGTGTGTCTATGGAAAGTAAAAAGAAATGTCTCTATGTAGAGAAATATTGTGTATTGTGACAACGATGATAAAGGATCTTGTCTAGAAAGTGTTGATAAGGCTTGACTTTTTGGTGTCTCGTTGGGACACTTCTAGGACGAGGAAATGCTCGGCGGTTAGCCACAGAGCGGAAATATCCTGGGAAATTAACCATGCAAACATTGATACGTTTCTTTGCTCACAGTAAACATGTAGTCTTATAATACATATTAAAAATAAAAATGAAAAATAAAAATGAGTGCATGATTTACCGCAGTGAAGTGATGCTACAGTAAGTTCAGGAATTAATATTAGCATGCAGGAAAGACAGGACGAACATCAAAGCATACACAAAGTGTGTGTATTTAAGGTGCATTGGGTCAGATTTGAACAAATTTGGCATGGCCTCTCGCAGCTGAGTACATAGAGTCGAATAATATTTTGAACACCCCCCCCCCCCCCTACCCCCACACCTCCATTTCTACAAATACCCATAAAAGCTATTACCTATTTTGGTTTAGCTTGAAATAGCACTAACGTGACATCATGACATCACATTTAAGTACATTTGGATGGACATACTGTATATTTAAAAATTCAGCTAGTCGTTCTTTTTGCTTCTTTGTAATAATTTTTTATAAACACTAGATGCTGTTATTAGTATCAGACATTTAGCTGCTTAGATAATACTACAAGTGGCGTTCAAGTCAAACTGGGGCTTTTGGTTGCACACAATAACAGACACAGTTGTCTCTTCCTGTCGAGGGTCGCCAGAGCGGACCCTCCTCTTCGCAAGCAACTTTGGCACAGGTTTTATGCCGAAAGCCCTTAAATAATGTCTATATGTACATAAAACAACCCCCTCATTCCTTATATGGTCATACTTCCTACAGTCTGTGTCTGGATGGATATTCATACAAATGGTTTGCCTTTTGAAAAACCTAAAATGCTATTGTGCTGTCTGTCTGTCTGTGTATTGTCTGTCTCCTCCTACTGTATGACTTACACGTTACTAGGGCCCAAGCACTATAGGGTGCGCAGGACCGTCTTGTTTTTCTAAGGATTATTTTTTCCCCACCTTTTTGGTGGAACATGCTCATGACTTAACATGCTCAAAAACTCCAACGCAGGTTGGAATCTGCTTGGAATCAGCTCATTGAGCCGAACAACTTTCGTACTGCATGTCCTGGGCTCAACTTAACAGGAGGCCGGTTATTTTGGGTTGTTCGCAAAAACGCACCCGATGGATTTTGATATCCTCCTCCTAGGGAATTTATACGATCGCCACCAAACCGGGCCAATGTGATCTAAAGACATTAAGGATGCAGAATTGTGGAGGGATTTTTGATATCTCAAACGGGTCAGCCGTGATACTGTCTTAAACTTACACTGAAAAATTATTAATAACTTTCTGTGTGGCATCATATTGAGTGACATAATATTTAGTGACACATTCAGTGACATCACATTGAGTAACATCATAGTGTGATGCTTACTTTCCAGCATCTGCCGCCTATTGTACACACGTACACATCACAAATGTTATCACACACACACACACACACACACACACACACACACACACACACACGTGCACACACACATACATACACACTTATATCACACACACATTACAAATGTTAACACTCTCACACTCACACAGACGCACAAATCCACACGTCACACACAAACACACACACACACAGACCTCTCTCTCACTCTCACACACACTAACTCTCACACACACAGTAACGCATTCAACAAATATTTAGGGCCCAAACTGACATTAGCCCTGTATAGTGTGTGACGTGTGCAAGTTGTGCGGTGCATCCAGGTAGCGATGAATTTTTCGAGAACGATGAATTTGTCGTAACACACTCAAATAACACACAGGTTGTACGGTGAGCTGCCCCCGGGGTGGCGATGGTACAGGGTGCTTGGGCCCGTCTTCGTTGCTTGCAACTATATTTAACTTTTGCTCTTTTGATGAACAAGGTGTACATGACACATGGCACCTGGCCATAAGGCTTAAATGTGCTCTTTTGCTAATAATAATAGGACTTCAGACACATCATGCATGTGTGTTTGTCCCTCTCTTCTGGTTTGATGCCAGCCAGTATGTGTATTGAGGCACAATAATTCTTCCTTTAATTCATTTAAAACTTACAGTAGCAACTAATGCACATAACTCAGCAGTTCACTAGTGCTTGGATACCATCAAGTAGAAAGTTTTCTCAGTATGCCAGAGCCATGATCAGACGTCAAAAACCCTGGCCTCCCAGGAACTCCTTAAATGGCTCAAACATGTGTAAATGGCTTGGAGTGCGGTCAGGACTGTACTGGGATGTTGCAGATAAGTTATCTGCTGATTTTCAAGAATCAGTCGTTCCACTCGCTGAATGTTCACAGGAACGACTGTCGTTAGCTCTGTTCAAACGTTTTACCGCGGCTAAGAGTCTCATCATCGTACTCACATCAGTTTTACGTCTTCATGCACAAGTCCTGGTTTGACTTGAACATCCTATTGTATACTTATACCTATCCGGTCATCCTCCATAACAAACATAACTATCTCTGGACATGACATCCCCCTCTCTTCATCGGTCACTAACCTTGG
>JAQMYG010000003.1:4450089-4461458 GCA_030014215.1 Clariallabes teugelsi | reverse complement strand
CTCCATGCACACAGAGACGGGAATCGAACCCAGACCCTGGAGGTGCAAGGCGACAGTGCTAACCACTACACCACTGTGGAGTTTTATTGACTTCTAAATTTTAATTCAGTACCCCTGGTGTACAAGGTCACAGGGGCCTTTTGGGCACGATGCGGTGTACACCCTGGAGAGGGGACCAATCTGTCACACACTGCAGGCAATTTAGGAATGGCTGTTAACCTCATCTGCATGTGTTTGAACTGAGGGAGGAAACCAGAGTACACAGAGGAAGCCCACCAAGCATGGGGAAGAACATTTACGCACACAGGACCGGATGTGGAAATTTAAACCTCCGACCCCGGAGGTGCGAGGCCACAGTGCTAACCTTGTTTACTTTATAGTTGTTTAAATACTTTTATTAATTTATTTCAATGGCGGCATATCATTGTGGACTCTTATTTTGAAATTGGGTCGCCATTTTGATCATACTTCCTGTATGAGCGTTACAGAAGGCTGCATCCTGAACGCATCGCAGTGCACTAGATAGGTTGCAGAAGACTGTACGTTTTCGTCACTAGAGAGTGCATAAGTGAAGGGAGCGGGGGTGATGTAGCCGTGAGCCGGTAGAGCCCGGGTGTAAACAGTGAGGAAGTGGGAGGTGTGTTGTTACTACAGTCCTGAACCAGAGGATTGTAAGTTCTGCAGGCTGTACAGGAACTATATAAAGAGTAAGTGTTTACTTTATGGTGATTATTTATGTGTTAAAATCTGTTAGGTGTTAGTTTTTATTGTTAAATGTGTTGCTAGGTGTCTGGGTGACATGCTAACAGTTAACTGTGATGGTTCAGTAAGTGCATCCTGGTTTCAGTTCAGGATCCTCAAGCTGAATTTATTTATTTGGATTACATAACAAGATAATATGAATGTTTTGGAGTTATAATGTACTGTGTATAGTACTGATGCAATGTTATGGGTGTTGCTTCTGTTTAGGAGATGTCTTAAGGAAAGAAGTGTGTGTGTGTGTGTGTGTGTGTGTGTGTGTGAGAGAGAGAGAGAGAGAGAGAGAGAGAGTTTGCATTACTGTGCAGAATTCATGCAAATAAATATTATAGAGCTTATATAAGAAAATGAAACAAGGTCAGTATTTGGTGTGTCAACATTTTACGGCCCCTTTAGTCTCAGGTGAAATGGAATTTAAGGAACTTTACTACTAAGTAAAGTACTAATACTAATGCTTAATACTTTAGTACTAAGCTGCAGATCCACCCACTGTTCTACTGAGGACTTTCACTGTCACATCTATCAGTCTAACAGCATAACAATCCAAAGACATGCAGATTTGGATAACTGACGTTACCAAATTGTATGTGTGTGTGTGAATGTTGACCAGAGTTCCTACCACAGTCGTAAAAAATAAGAATAAATACAGTGTTAATCAACATTGGCCTCCACGATCCCTAATTGGACTACAGAGGATGGATGGATGGATGGACAGATGAATGGATGGAGATACACATACTCTGTGTACACAAGAGTAGTCAAAAGTCTGATCACACCTTTTAATTGATTTATTTTTTACATTCTAGAACAATACTGGAGATTTCAAAACTATTAAATAACATATATGGAATTATGTAATTAGGAAACAACAACAACAAGTCAGTTGTTATTTTAAGATATGAAGGTTCTTATAAGAACAGTATTGTGTCAAAACCCATCAAGCACCATGATGAAACTGTCTCTCATGAAGACCTTCACAGGAAAGCACAATAAAGTGTGTGTGTGTGTGTTTCAGGTGATCAAATGGAGCAGAAAACTTTAGATGCACTGAACTCTCTCAGTCTGGAGCAGAAGAGGCACGACTTCGACACTTTCAGGTTCATTTGACTGTTTTGCTTTTTTTATTTATTTATTTATTTATTCATTTATTTAAATTGTGAAATCATGTTTCTGTAAGTGTCTTCCACAGTGTGGTGATTTAGTGATTTAATTATATAGTTTATATCGCAATTATAATAATATCTTTATTATTATTATTATTATTATTATAGCAACAACAATAAAATTATAATATTATAATTATAATATCCTGAAAATATTTACATATGTGAAAAGCTGTGTCAACATAAAATAAAGGCACAGTAATGTAATAACATGGCCATAAAAATAAAGTTAGGTAAATGTTAAGATGAACAAATAATTTTAGTCATAAAAAAATTACCACTAAAATAAATAACTTTTAAATTTGTATTAAATGTATAAAATTTGTTTATTCCATTAATAATAGATGTCAGTTGTTTGTATGAATATTTGTTATTGAGACCAGACTGTGCTGGAGTTTTTTGGTGACTTTTTGCTAGAACACGGCTTTCTGTAGTGTCGTCTTAAACAGATATAAAGCGTCATTGCCTAACCAATAAAACTCTAAACCACAGACGAACTGCAGTAGAATAAGAGGAATAAAACACTTTAGATGTTATTTAAGAAAAAATAAACTTGAGGGTGCGAACAGTAATGTAGCTTTAAACCCGGTCTGATGTTGATTTGTTTCCTGTGACAGCATGTCTCGAAGTGTCTTGGGGTAAAAAAAAAAAAAAAAGCTCTTTCCATAGGAATATGACTTCGTTAAATTTGCATCAGTCAGACTGGAGGTGATCACAGATGGGAACCCTGTTATTGTACATTGAACAGCGACGTGTCACATGTCCGAGTGCCGTCGTTTGTCATGAAGGTGTTTTGCAGTAATCCTCCATCTCTGACTTCACAGCATGAACACTAAACTCTTTCATTGGGGCCTTAAGGAAAGCTGGAGAGGATTAGACCACGGGGATTACGCTTCTCAGGCAGAACAAGGAGATTACGTCTCTTGTTTAAAGGTTGTGTAACACTGGCAAAGTGCGCTGGATTGATTCACATGTCACATGTCGTCTTTAATGCTGGGGGTTACGTGAGCGAATGATGATGATTGCATTAAACTTTTAGAAGTTTACATAGTCTAGAACATAGTCTAATCTTTTTTTTTCCCGAATTGTTAACAATGCATATGTATTGTCTAGACACTTTTTAATTAATAAACATTAATAGGTCTTATATAGTAGTTATGTAACAGTATAGTACAGTATAGTATAGTATCTAACTATACTGTTTAATACAAGCCTATTTTAGTGAGGAAAAAAACACTTGGGAACTTTCTGTTATAGAAAAATAATCATTGGTGGGATTTGGGGAAAAGTTTCTGTTATAACCAACAATAAACTTTATTATTTTTTCATGTAATACTACAATGTTTCAACTTTCTTACATAATGCCCAGGACTTTACTGCGATTACAATTTATAGTTATTAATAAACAAGCTTCATACTTTTGATCAATTTATAGTTCTGGACTGTCCATTAGACAAGTTCCTGGTGTTAAAAAGACCAACAACAAATCTCCTAAACTGGAGTCTAGAATAGTCTTGTCACAATGCCAGAATTTTTGTTTTTGATATCAACACCATCATGAATTTTATTAATTGAAATCATGTGGTTAATAATATTTATCATTAAGTTTTATTGATTTTGTTCTGAAAAATAAACATGCTAAGGAAGTCCCGGGTGCTAGTTTGCAGTTAAAGTGATTTCTTTCCAATAAAATAAGAACCTCTGGATTTGACTGTTTCAGTTTCGTCTACATTGATGGTTGAAAAAGTTACATTTGTACTTGGTGCATATGCAAGTCTTCAGTTTCAACCGGTGAATCGTCTCTGCTTTAGCTTTGCAGTCCACAGCATGGAGGAGAAAAGGATTTGCCTTTTATTTGCATGTCCAGAGTAGAAATGCAAGCACAGCTAGAGTTAAGGTCACACTCCAGATTTACTGTGTGCTACATTAAAAACAAGCAAGCTAATGTCACATTTTACTAGTAAAATGAAAATTGTAAAACAAAGCAAGTAAATCCTCTAATTTCTCAGCAGATAAAATTAATTGATCAGGTCCCTGAGTATCATTATTACATAAATACTTCCCTTGGCATATACAGGTTGAGCAATTTTGTACATCTGTGCAGATTGTACATTAAAGGCCATCTATTATGTAAAATTTACATTTGCGAAAAAATTCACAAATACAAAAAAAAAAAAATCAAAGAACATAATGGATTAGTTAAAAATGATTTTAAAAGGTAATTACTCAATGTTAGCATATTAGCATACTGTATAAAGGATAAACTAAAGTTTTCTAACATCAAGTATAATATTGCAAAAGTTAAAAACTAACTGTAATACGATCTCTGTTTCTGTCATGTGTTATTACTAGGAGTGCAAGTGATTCTGTTCGGATGTTCGGATCGTATCACTGTTTTTCAGTCAGGGATCAGATAATTTTTTGAATTTTTCAAAAATGAAAATACATACAAATATAATTTCTTTTATTGATTAACATTTGCCCATGGATTTAAATGAAAACAATGTTGAAGATGTACAATGTTTTAATAAAATACTATAATAAAATATTCAGTAATCGATTGTAAAATTTTAATGCAATGTCATCATCAGCATCATCATTCTTCTTCTTCTTCTTCTTCTTTTTTTTTTTTACTTTATTATCATTAACTATTGTTTTAAATAATATTTGTCAGTGACAGTACTGGTACTGACCTTTTTCCTTTGAACTACAACAACTGATGATAACTATTATTATTATAATTATTATTATTATTATTATTAGTAGTAGTAGTAGTAGTGGACTGCTTTTTTACCATCTTGGGATGGTAAAAAAACATTATTCCAATTTTATTAAAACAAAGTATGGGCATAAATAATGAATCTGAGTATGAGTTCTAGTACTGATGTAATCGTTTAGCCTTTTTTTAAATAATTTTTTTATAGTGGGTGAGTTTTCAGCACTGTCTAGGCGGGATTTTTTTTGTGTGATCTGGCAACCCTGGTGAGCACAGAAGAGAGAGAGAATTTGAACGCGCAAAAATATCAATTGTACGTGTACCTAAAACAGAGTTTTTCATTCAGAAATGAGGCTCAAAACGATTTCCTTTTTCTCTGACTGTGAAATTATTTGTTTCTGTTTTGCATGCTGCTTTTAATGCAAATTAAACATGGTTTGGAAAAAAGCCAAGACTTTTTTTTCTTTCTTTTTTTTTCTGTTGTGCTGCTAATATTAGTGAACTTAAATAAAAAGGCGTCATTTCATTTCATGTCCTGATTAGTTCAGGTCAGCAGGTTGCGTAAGACTTTTACATAACGATGTGGACAAGTGGTGTAATTAATCTGGGTTATAAATCCAAGCATTAAGATTTGACAGGGTTAATTGAATTAATTGAATACTTTTCTTATACTTTCTTCAAATGCATTTCTTTATAATTCTTGTTTTCTTCCCCTCCAGGCTCTTTATGGTCACGTGGAATGTGGCTACAGCAGATCCTCCTGATGACGTCTGGTCCTTACTGCAGCTCAGTTCCCAGAATCAAGCAGACCTCTACGTGATCGGGTTAGTGCTGCTGACCTTTTCACACTTGAACACGCTTGAATGTTCTTACGTCATTTTTATTTTAAATATGATTCAAAACTTAATATGGACAATTTTCCTCTTAAAAGCTTACACGGCTAATTTTGGCTGCAAAAACAACGCCGAAACCTCTAGACCAGAAGCGTCTCTTTATCTTGGGTCATTTGTAATGCTGTTATTCAGCAGATACGTGGCGTCCGGATCACGGCACCAATTTTAGTCAAAGACAGCAAAGTCAGATGATTGGATTGATGCTCCATTGTTTTTTTTTATTATTATTATTTTTTTTATATATATACCTTGTACACAAAAGGTATTTTTGTAAGTTTTTGTTGCTGTTCTGCTTTTTGTTTCCAGTTTACAGGAAGTGAGAGCAGCGCCTCTGAAGTTCGTCTCAGATCTGGCTTTTGGAGATGCCTGGAGTAGCTTGTTCATGAACACGTTGACTCCTCTGGGCTACGTTAAAGTACGACTTCTTTTACTTCTCCTCACGACTGAGTAGTATAACAAATAAATTAATTTCATATTGAGGTTACATGGAGTTATCAGCTTTATTTCATTTAAATACTCACACTTTTTTGTAGTTATGAATCACAGTTCTTTTTCCGAGAGCCCGTTCGTAAGTTGAATTTGTTCATAAGTCAAACAAACCCTGTCTGGGTACGAGGAAAGTAACACACTTGGCTATACACGGTATATTACAGTACAGTGTTCTTTAGAATAGTGCTGATGGTTGGACGATTCAAAGAACAAGTAATGTCTGCCATCTTTTCACCTCGCTCCATTCTCTCAATTATTCACACTTTTGTCTCCATCGTTATTGCTTGGTGCTTCTTAGCAGTACCAGGTTCTTTGTCACTGCTTGCTTTCAGACTTCCGAGATTGAACATGATCAGCACTAATCCCCTCTGAGAGAGCTTGTGCAGTGTACAAAGTGCAGTGTAGGGAAGCGTGGTGAAAATAAGGTGTTAATTTGGAAGCTGTTTGGACAGGAAAGTGTTTAGTTAGTTTTTGTGGAAGGAGGAAAAGTACAGCAACATTTGGAGTGAATAAAAAAACTCAGCCCACAAGATGGAATTATTACAATCATTAATCTGGACCTGATTTCTTGTGTTGTGGCTGAAGTGGCTTTATGTTTTATGGCTGAAAGCATGATGCATAATCTCTCTCTCTCTTTCTTTCTTACTCTCCCTCACTTTCTTTCTTTCTTTCCTTTCTTCAGGTGTCCTCTGTGAGGATGCAGGGTCTGCTGCTGCTGCTTTTTTCTAAATTAGAGCACGTCCCCTTCATCAGAGACATCCGGACCACATACACTCGCACTGGGATCTACGGATACTGGGTACGTGTGTGTACCGTACAGTATTTATCTCAGTGTATCACAGGGTGTTTCTTTTCCTTAAGGGCGGGACGGTGGCTTAGTGGTTAGCACTGTCGCCTCGCAGCTCCAGAGTGCGGGTTCGATTCCCGCTTCGGGTCTGTGTGCATGTCTTCCTCGTTCTTGGTGGGTTTTCTCCCACTATTGTTAATTTTGTCAGCTATTTTCAATTTTAATCTTGGTCTCAGTCCCGGGATGAATGTCCCTGTTAGTTTTTATCATATTTAATCAATCTTATCCTATTTTTGTCTGGACATTTTAGTCTAGTTTTAGTCAATGAAAACATAACATTTTAGCAATAATAAGATTATTATTAATTTAAACCTACAGTCAATCTAGTCTAGCTAAAACCTTTTTTTTTAAAGGTTTTTTACAAAATAATTATTTTAACATTTTAAAATGTATCTTTTCATCTAATGTTTTCAGCTAATTATATTTATTTTTTTAACAACAACTGCTGCATGTCCATATGTTTTAAACTACAAAACAAGAGGGACAGTATGAACAGTATGGACAGTGTTTTGAAACTTTTTTAAAAATATGAATTTACACACTTGGACTGTTGTAAAACCGAGTGATTTTTATGATATGCCTTGATGTGTCTCTTCAGGTTTGTGGTATTTTTCCCAGCAATTGTGTGCCCCCACTGTTTCCCCTTCAATATTACGACACATCGGCTTTTTCTTCTCTGGTTCAATAAGAAGAAAATATATGAGACGCCGTATTAGGGCTTAAATCAAACTTCACTCATGCACACACACACACACACACACACATGAATCACTGACATACACATCTATGACACAGTCACACATACAGTACATACAGTATATATCACTAACTGCTCAAACAACTACATATGAAATGCGCACGCACACACCTATGAGATGCGTCTCATACTGTAGGTGTGTGTGCATGGACAGTTTGTGTGTGTGTGTTTGAGGGAAGCTTAATACATCTCTTGAAAGGATCTCTAAGACTGCTGCAATGACGAAGAGTTAAACATGAGTGAACTTGTAACATCCCGTCACTGTGACCCGGAAACACTGCTGCTGGCGCCATAACGAATGAACACCGCGATGCAGCGGATTGTGACAATAATTATATGTTGACGAAAAATAAAGACAGATGTTTTGTTAGTTTTTATTTTTTTAAACAAAATGACACTTCAGTGTCACCTTTTTTCGTCAACGATACCGCATGCTGATTTCGTTACTGTTACTGTTTACTGATATTCCTGACGTCTCGTCATCGTCTCGTCTTAGTCACAGGAAAAAATGTCATCAACGAATATTATTCGTCATTATTTTCGTTGACGAAATTAACACTACCTCCCGCAGGCCAAAAACATGGAGATTAGGCTAGTTGGTGCTACCAAATTGCCCGTAGTGTGTGACTGTGTGTGACCTACCACGTTTGTACAAAAGGGAATAAATACAATAGTCACCATTGGCATCCACAGTCCCTAGTTGGACTACAGAGGTTTCTAGATGGATGGATGGATGAATGGAAGAGTTTGAAGAGGCCCTATTTCAATTCAGAATCCTGTATTTGATATACAGTATTTATTTATTTTTTTTTTTCTCGCCTGGACTGAGTATCTGTATTGAACAGATCTTAGCCTGGTTTGGTTTTCAGATTGGATTAGAACGGAACAATCTAATCCATTGATTGTTTTATATTTTTTTCTTTTACATTTTTTATTATTAATTCCATGATACTTTATGACTTGTGATACTGTTACTGTACATACGAGTTGTTAAATTAGTTGGGTAGAACCATCACTTCTAACTCAAGCTCATCACTGATTTCACTGAGCGAAAGAAAATACAGTAATGCACGAACAGCTTCCGCTGTTATTGAAGTGGAAAATCAGATTGTCGGAGATCTAATATAGAAAAAATAAACTTGTTTTCCCATAAACTAAACATATTGATGCTTTTTTTTATTTTATTTTATATAAATGTGACGATCACTGTCTCTGTCCCGCTCAGGGTAATAAAGGAGGGGTGAGCATCCGGTTCTCCTTCTACGGTCATTCCCTCTGCTTCCTCAACTGTCACCTGGCAGCCCACATCCATTACGCCTCGGAAAGGGTGGAGGAATTCGAGCGCATCCTCAACTCCCAGACCTTTGATGGCAAAAACGCTCCATCTGTTTTAGACCACAAGTGAGTGCACAGTAATGAATGTGATGAAGCAGAGATGCTACTGACAGTGCACCGATGTGGAAATCAGTACCACCGTACTTGTTTTGTTTTTAGGCTCCTCTTCTGGTTTGGAGACTTGAACTTTCGTATCGAAGACCACGGGATGCACTTCATCCGCAACTGCATCACCAGCAAGAATTTCAACCTGCTGTGGTCCAAAGACCAGGTACGTACGTCCTGAGGCACGATTCTATTCCCAAAGAAACAAATTTTGCTTCCCGTAATGTTTTTTTTTTTGTTTGTTTTTTTCATGCTTTGTTTCATGTTCTCTTCAGCTGACTATGATGAAGAAGAAGATTCCCAGACTGCAACAGTTTGAAGAGGGTCCTCTTGATTTCCAGCCTACCTACAAATTCGACTTGAACTCTGATAATTACGACTCGAGGTGGGTGTTGCCTGAGCACCCCCTGTCGAATCTTACGGCAATATGACATTACAGATGGTCAGGTTTGTTCTTTTCTGATCCTCACAGGCTACAGAAGGCTTGGTTTGGCCTAATGTAAGAGTTGAATTTTTAAATACGCCCCCCCCCCCCCCCTCGCCTCCTAGGCTAACCCCTTCACTAACACTCTTCTCTGAAGTCTAGTTTCACTCTGACTGCGGGACAGACACTGATACACTGTTCCAGTCAGTTAGAGCTGAACGTCTCATCTTACTAATATAGCTACGTTAGTGTATAATCCAGTACGTTTCAAAGCGTAATCTCTCTCATGTGATCTCTCCCTTACTGTAGTATTACTGTACCCATACTGTGCTAACACTCTCACCGTGCGTCACATGATTAATGTGTACAGAAGATGATTATATTAATATTTTTAGTAGATTAAATATTAAAAGTAGGAATTGGAGAAGAGAACCTGCAGGAGAGAGGTGAAGTGTAAAGAAGAGAATGGAATGTTTTTTTCTTTTTGACAATTTTATATTGTATATCCCATCTACAGTATCTATCTATCTATCTATCTATATCTATATATATATATATATATAGGTACAGAATATAATATGGTGCCTAAGACTTTTGCATGGTACAGTATATATACGGTATATATATTAATACAGAAATCGCTCCATATATCAGATGTGTTGCATCAAACACAAATGCCACTTCACCTCTTTTCTTTTGTTCTCTCCTCGATAATCACGTAATAATCAGCCCTTACTTCAGTAGTTTAGTAGTCATGTCCGCCTAGTCGCCTGTGTGTGTTTATTTAATCAGTTACAATTAAGTGCTTTTCACTAACGGCCGCATAACTAAAGGTAAGACTGGTATCATGAAAACAGCCATGAGATAGAGAGAGTCTGGTCTTTACGACATCGGTGCTTAAGTATTTGGTGTTGTGTCATTCAGAGTAAAGTATAACACGGTTGTTCTGTTTAAATACCGACATTTTAAATGTAAACGTCTTCCACAGGTGAATTGTGTACACTGTAAATATAATGACAAGTGCGGAGTAATAGAGGCTCTGACATTAAAATTCTGCCCAAGCAGTGGAATTTCAGTTTAAAAATGCCGTAATTATAGTTTAATCACAGTCCCTTCCGAGCACAGATATAAGGAAGTGCATGAAATTTTATGCAGAGGTGACATATTTGCCATCATAGAAACAATAATATACCAAATATAATTTATGAACCTATAAAAAGATTCAAGATTCAAAGAATTGTATTAATCCCAGAGGGAAATTGCTTATACTTGATTACAGTTGCTTACAGTCCGTATTCCAGGAAAAGGTTAATAAACTAAAAAAAAAAAAAACTAAACAAAACAAAAAACTGTAAATCCCTAGTTGCCCACTAAACACAATTTCATATACAGATATTGGACATGTGAGGGGAAAAAGGAAAAGGTATTGCACAAGTTATATGGTTAAGTCAGAAAATCCACTTGAAAGTGGTTATGGCCCGAGAGCATTGTTAAATAAATATTGCACGGGTAAATTATACACGTAAATCAGAAATTGCACTTGAGGTATGGCCTAAGAGCATTGGCAGATATTGAACAAATTGTCCAGGTATGTAATAATATTTTATTATTGTTACTAAAGCATATAAGAAGAAACAAGCTTGATATAGCCAGTGTGACACTTTAAACATTTTTTTAAACAAGTAAATCAAATGTAGAAGTTCTTAGAAATAATTTATTTTAAACATCTTATTTAGTTTTAATATTGAATAACAGAACTGACTCTCGCCATGAATATAGACTGTGAAGCTGGCATGGCGTTAAGAAAGAAAGAAAGAAAAGAAAGATATAGCCAGTGCTAAAATATCAGCAGAGGTAAAATAGAAGTGTATATACAGAATG
>JAQMYG010000003.1:4437264-4449989 GCA_030014215.1 Clariallabes teugelsi | reverse complement strand
AAAGAAAGAAAGAAAAGAAAGATATAGCCAGTGCTAAAATATCAGCAGAGGTAAAATAGAAGTGTATATACAGAATGTCCTTTTGAAATGGGAAAACTGGGTTTAAAGGAAACAATTTGAGAAGATTTATCATACGTATTCACCAAAAACTGCAGAAATTATAATTTGATAAGCAGCCGTCCTTTTAAAGCTCATCCTTTCTTCTCTTTTCTCTTCTCGATACTCGTGGTGTGACTGAGCAGCGGGAAAAAGCGCAAGCCTGCGTGGTGCGATCGGATCCTGTGGCGCATGAACACCAAACCCCCACCTAAGAATGCAGATAAAGAACACGATGATGATGATGATGATGAAGAGCAGAAGGAGGAGGAGCTGCTAGAGGAATTTCCTCTCAAACTAGTTCAGGAGGCTTACACCAGTCAAATGGAGTACAGCATCAGTGACCATAAACCTGTCACGGGCATCTTCAGACTGGAGGTGATGCTCAGCTTGGGCTCAGCTTGGCTTTCCTATTGCACTGTATTTTTCTATATAATAATCTCGAGAGGGGTTTAAAGTATTGGTACCCTTGGGGAACACTGCCAAAAGCACACATGGAGGTTGGGATGTTTTGAACTCAAACATGGTTTAATTGGATCTTAGTTTATTATAAGAAAAAATATATATTTCACATTTGTGTTAAGCTTTCTACATCCATGCGCAGATAAAACCTTTGTACAGGTAGTCCCCGACTTATTAACACGTTCTGTTCCGGGAGCATGTTTGTAAGTCGGCTTTGTTCTTAAGTCTGACAAAGTGACTCTTATACGCTTAAATACTCTTATATTAAATTTCAGTCCCTTTTCCCACACTGCCATCATGTGACCAAAAAACTTAACCATGCCTAAGGAAATGAATGTCACTAGTGAAATGTAACAGTGTTGTCTCTGTGCCTTTAAATCGCGAGGGGAATCCCAGACGGCATTTTGTCTTGGAGCTGTTTTCCACTGTATTGGACTGTGAACTTTGTTTTGTTGAGGATTTTCTAAAATTTGATTACTCACCATCAGGACAGCTTTATAAGACAGATATTTTCTACCATCGTGTTCCCAGACTGATTAATTGAAACCGCAGTGTCTATTTTTTGTACAATACACGTGAGCTACTTCCGTGATTTGTTTGCATCTACAAATGTCCGTAGAACCACGGGCTGTTCGTATCTGCGGAAATTCGTAACTTGAATATTTGTAAGGGGGACTACCTGTATTATGAAATTCAATAAGGAGTAGTTTTTCTCTACTGGGAAAAACCAAATTTAGCTCTTTTTATATATATTTTTAAAGGGTATTACTTTATTTTTGTCTATTTAAATGAATAAAGAAGATGATTTTTCATGTGTGCAATACATATTTATTTTTGTCCAAAAGGGAAACAAGGGATGGTTTCAGGCAACTGACAGACATGATCAGAAGTAATTTTGATAATTGTCAATCATTAAAAAAAAAAAAATCTATTTGGAAAAGCTTGTAATGTGATTATATGTGAATGCAAAATAAACAGTAAATGATTGTGTTTAATGTTTATTTTCCAGCTGAGGAAGATGTACAAGACGCCGCTGGTGCACGTGTGTGCTGAGGGTGAATGGAGCGCCGACCTGGACGCTGTGGTGACTTACAGCCCGCTCGAGCAGTTTGCATCCAGCGCCTGGGACTGGATTGGCCTTTATAAGGTCAGGATCAGTACAGTATCTGCATTCGACAACTCGTGTTTGGACGAGTCTCTCTCTTTCACTCACTCTCTCACACACTTAATCTGCAGCGTAATGTTTTTTGACTCTCTCACTAAGACCTTGGTCCGGAAAATTGGATTAAACATTGACATAGAGCTTAGATACTGAAATGTGCAGAATGTAAAGATCTTGTTTATAGCACCTTTTTTTTTATGCTGATCCTGAAACCTTAAGTATCAAGCTTAAGCTTTAAAATGTGTTAATTTTTTTATTTACTAAAAATCTACACCGGTCAATTCTTCCAACAAAAAAGAAAAAAAAAGTTAATACATTATAAATATGACAGCATGGTATGAAGTATTACCGTAATAAATAATATAATCCAATTAATAGAAAGTCTCTTTCTATTAAAAAGTCTCTTTAATTTATATATATAAAAAAAAAATGATGATAATAATAATAATTTCTTTTTCCAAAATCAATTTCAGTCTTCTGGAATTTGTTACAGGAACGCTTCGCTGATATCAACAACATTTGATCCTTTTTTTTTTTTTCTTTTCTTTTTTAATTAAAATTTTTAAATAACGCTGGGTATCAGATCAGTGTCACCTCTATTAAAAATCTGCACCTGAATTTGTGAATTTTTAAATTACTTTTTACTATTAAATTAATTGTTCATGTTTTTTTTGTAAGAAAACTACTTATTCAGTTTCTCTCTCTCTCTCTCTCTCTCTCTCTCTCTCTCTCTCTCTCTCTCTCTCTTCATCCTCAGGTTGGATTCCAGAGCATCTCTGACTACATCACCTATACCTGGGTAAAAGATGACCAGGTAGCCTTTAATAATCAACTCATCCAGGTAACACTGTAAACCTGCCACATCCAATCATTACTTTTGCTAAGAATGTGAATTTAAAATGAATGCATAAAATGTTTAACAAAATTTAACAGAATTTAACAATTGTTTGTTGTTTAAAGGTTTATGTGAGTAAGGAGGAGATCCCAGTTCTAGGTGGGGAATGTGTACTGTGTTACTACAGTAGCAACCTGCAGTGCATTGTGGGTATCAGTGAGCCTTTTAAAGTGAGTACATGAGCACTAATGAGAAACATGAGCAACCTAATGTTTATAGCCGTTAAATACTTGACTGATTATAAACAGTACCAGGTCACATTTCTCATTTTCGTCTCTCAGGTTCTCGAGTCACAAGCAGCGATTGAAGAAGGCTTCTTATTTGAGAATGTGAACAGATTCGACCGGGCCTTGGCCAGTTAGGACAAGATGAACAAGGAGCCATTTTGGGGAGACGATCAGAGTCGAATACACTTTCTGCTTCACTCTCCCACACACACACAAAAGAAAAAAAAAACTCTCAAACAAGTGCAATTTTATTTGTACATAAAAATTTTAAATGGTTTTTCTTTTAAATTGGTCCTAAAGTTTTCTCAAAATGTATTCTCTGTCTTTTAATTTTCCACTTTTTTAAATATTATTATTATTATTATTATTATAACTTAACTATAAGCCTTATTAATTAATTTAGAATGTTGTGAGTGGTACTTTTATTCTTTATAGCTTTATAGTAAATATAAATTAGATGAATTTTATTCATCTACTGTAATCACAGGCATCAGTGTTATTATGTTTATTACATTTATATCGTTAAATCTGTTACAAATGAAGTGTGTAATGTAGAAAACTACAATTTTGCACTGATTCCTTCGACACAAAATGTGTAGTGTGTACTCTTATCGAATGAGACTTGTATTGCTTTTATTTCAGTCTTTATTAGGATTTTTTTTTTCTCATCCCAGATCTGTAAACATTTATACAGATGTTTTGTTCATGCATAATATTAGGGTCCGAGGGTTATCTGAGTACACTGATGAGTTGACACCTGTCTGTATTTATAATTTATACCACACAAAATGTCATATCTAACTCACATTTCTTCACCTTTATAAATGCAGAGCAACATGCCGAAATACGGTGTGTCTGATGCGTATACTGTAAATAATTTTATGATTATTTTTATTATTTATGGCACAATTTATTTTCTAGTTCTATAGTAATATATTGCTTTTTAATTTGCTCAAAATAACAATAAAAGACACTGTAGATGGAGGGTTGTTTATAATTGCTCCACCCCATTTTGTGATTGACACTGGTTTCCATAGCAACCGGTTTGTTGATCCGGCCCCATCTGAAGCCGACAGTGATGCTGCTATGGCAACCGTTTGTTTGGTGGCTGGAAAGTTAAAAGCCGGGTTCGGATTAAGCGGCTGCACGTTTACATACTTTAACGACCTTTACACACTTTAATCTTCTGATTGGGTAAGTTTAATTCTAAAATATGTAATATAGAATGTTATTCCTGTGTAGTTTGTCATGCTAAGAAAATAAATATCAATTTATTGTAAGATATTACTAAAGTTTTACTTCTTCATGAAGTAATTCCCTAAATCAGGAAGGATTAGTTTAGGATTTTTAGATATTAGCTTACAGTTTAAAACTTTAATTTATTATTAAACACAAGCATGAACCAGACTTTAGACTGTAATGTGGTTTGAAACATTAAACACATTTGTTACATTTAAAAATAATCAAGGCTGCATGGAAATAATCATGTAAAACTAAATCCAGAATTAAATATCATCTTAATAATACTAAATATTATACTGAATATATAACTAAATATAATAATACTTACTGAATATTATAATTCTAAATATGATCTAAATAATAAATAAAACTTTCATTGTTACATTACATTTAAAGCAGGAATTCATTTTTAATAATAATAATAATAATAATAATAATAATAGTAATACTGAATTAATTTTAATCTTGCATCTGAGATCTTTAAATAAATGGATTGCTGTAAAAAAATAAATAAAATTTTGTAATAATTACCGATCACACTAATAACATTGTCACTGTCTACTTTCTTAGACTGAAGACCTCATTCTGATCACTATAATCAGTCCAGGGTGAAAGTTTTAAATAGAGATTGATACACTACCCAGGTATGACATTTTCCAGAATTTAATATTAAATAATGCAACACACCTTGAATTAAAACGAACCTCTAATAAATAAAAACTACTAATTGTACCGTGTTTGTTTTAAATCCTATATTAATTGTCATTTAAACCATAAAGAGGTCATTTATCATATTACGATAATGGTTATGAAATACCCATTAGCCACATAATCAGACTAATATTCCCAGTCACTGTGGCGACCTGTGGTTAATATGTTAAATACATGGTTTAAACATGTTTTCTCAAACACAAAACAAACAAACAGGCAAGCAAACACATCATTAAAAACAGACAAATCATTAAAATATGTAGATTATGTGGTTATTTAATTTTACATGGAGAATTTATTATAAAAAAAAAAAGAAAAAAAAAGAACGGGTGTTCAAGTGAAACCGGGACTTGTGATGAAATTTCTTGAGAACTTTAAAGCGCAGTACGGAGATGAGACTCGTAGCTTCAGTAAAACTTTTGAACGGTGCAAACGTTTTAAAGAAGGCAGTACATCCATGAATGAAGATCCTGTCTGAGGTGGCTTTGAGTGCAATGCCTGATCGTTGAAAAATCAACATTTCCACATGTTTGTGCCATTTAAAGGAGTTCCTGGGGGGCCAGCTATTCAGGTGTGAAGAAAACTGTCTACCTTGCTGGTGTCCAAGCACTAAAGAAACACTGGCATAAGTGCATTAGTGTAGCAGGGGATTATATAGAGAAATAAAGGGAGTTTTTACTCTCATAACTTTGCAAAAGTCCCTGTTTGACTTGAACACCCCCTGTATTATTATTATTATTTTTATTACTGAACTTTCTACCCATTCTCATTCCTTTCACAGTAAAATGTCGCAGGTTTTGAAAGGACCTCCTAAGTTTCTGCCCTCTGAATGGAAACATGTCAAACAAGTGTACTTGCGGAGTGCAGAGGCCGAGCGGTCTCGCTCTGAGAGACTCACGGCAGAGTGTAAGAGACTGATCGATGAGACCGAGAAGTCCGTGAGACGCATGGAGCAGGACACTAACTACAGCCTGGGTATCTGTGAAACCGTGAAAGCAATCTTCCTTAGAGCTGCTGGACGATTCAGGTTGATATCTAACGTCTAGTGTCTGTGTGTTACTCTCAGATCAGAGACTCAAAGATGTCAAGTTCTGGAAGCAGGAGCTGGAGCAGAAACTCCACGAGATGGTTCAGGAGATCGGGCTGCTCGTGACAATAAAGGATCGAGTAGAGCGAGCTCTGGCGAGCTGCGCCGAGCCGCTTCAGGCTGCTGTTGATTGTCTACACGAGAGGTGAGAGACTCGTCTTCCTCAAATCACGTTTGAAGATGAGAATGATCTGATATGTGAACGTTCCTTACAGAGAGAAGCGGGTGGAGACGGACCTGGTCCATGACGATGTGGACAGGGAGCTCTTGAAGGAGAAGGACGTGATCGAGGGAGTGACGGCACTCCTTCAGCGCACTCTGGAGCAGATCATCGAGCAGATCAGGTGAGAGGAAGCGAGCATTTCTAGGCCTCAAAAATGAGGAAACGGGTTGCTCATTGTGTCTCATTCCAGACTCAATCGCTCGGCTAAGTACTACCTGGAGAAAGACCTGCGGGATAAATTTCAAGCCGAACGCATCGACGATTTCTGCTCCCTGCTCAGCAGCTCCGCATTGAGCATCGAGGGGCAGGATGGAGCGAAACAGCATGGCAATTTAGGGTAAAGATGTATAAAGAATTTATATTCCCTACATTCAGTCGTCCTGGTTGGGATGTCAGGAATTCATTTATCTTTGCAGACTCGCCGTGACTCCTCAGGAATGGGAGACGTTCTCCGACGTGAACATCAACAAAGCGGAGAAGGAGAGGAACAACTCGATGTCTCTCCGGGCGCTGGTGGAGAATCTGCTGGTGCAGACGGCGGCGGACGTCCGGAAGCAGCACGAGGCCACCGGATCAGCCCTGACGCTCCGCATCCAAGAGACCAGGAGTATTAAAGCGGAGCTGGAAGATCAGCTGAGCAAGGTGTTACACGAATTTTGCTGTCATTATCGGGAATCGATTTGTTCTTCTGATTATTGTTTTTCATTGTGCTTTGGGGAAGTAAACTATGGCAAAACAGGTTTAAAGTACCTAGATGTTAATTACACTCAATAGGTAGCTACACTCACCGGCCACTTTATTAGGAACACCTATGGAGGACCTTTACATTTGTACAGTAATCTAATCAGCAAGTCATGAAGCAGCAGCACACTGCAACAACAACAAAAAAGTAAATAAAAAAATAATTTAGGAACAGCATTATCTCTGTGGGCGGAACGGTGGCTTAGTGGTTAGCACTGTTGCCTTGTACCTTCAGGGTCCGGGTTCGATTCCCGCCTCGGGACTGTGTGCTTTGTGGGTTCTCCCCGTGGTTTGTAGGTGTCCTCCAGGTACTCCTCTAGGTCCCACAGTACAAAGACATTGGTCTTCCCAAAAACTTGCTTGTAGTGTGTGAGTGCGTGTGTGTGTGTGTGTTTGTGTGCCCTGCCATGGATTGGCACTCCGTCCAGGGTGTACCCCGCCTCATGCCCTACAGTAAGTCTCCTGGGATAGGCTCCAATCCCCCTGGCCTCATATATAGGATAAAGTGGTATAGACAATGAGGGAGAGAATTATATTCTGTCTAAGATTTCATTCATTCACCTTTAGCTTTGATTACAGCTCCTTAGTTGATAAGTCTCACGAACAAGTGGTTTTCTTATGGTCACACAGCTGTTTAGTCCCAATTCGGAGTTCACATGACATTTCGTGTGAATGGAAATGCTTGTATAACTTCACCAAGTGCTTAAGCAATCTCAATTCATGATTTTGTATTATTTTTTTTTGTCCGGCCATATTTCTTCCAGAAAGTTAATGGTTCAGTACTATTCCTCCAGGTTTTGATAATGTGTTCAGTCATTTCAATTCTCCTTAGTTGTTTTCTTTGCTTGATGCTGCCCAATAATTTGACCAGTCTGAAATGTCCTTTTTTTTTTTTTGGCCAAGCAGTGTAGTACGAGATGCACAGGACTGAGTATTTTAAAAAACTGTTGATGTCTTGGGATTTTCATACACAACGATTTCTAGCATTTACGCAGAGTGGTGCGATAAACAAAAAACACTGGGGGAGCCACTGTGGTTGGAAACATGGCCAGATAGGATATAGTAACTCAAATAATCACTATTTACACCTGTGGTGAGCAGAAGAGCATCTCAGTGTGCACAAAACTTTAACGTGAACCATGAGGTGGACAGGCTACAACAGCAACTGGATTTCACTCCTGTTAGGCAGGAACGGGAATCTGATACTATCACAGGTGCAGGCTCACTTAAGTTAAAGATCACTTGGCCTACAAGTGATCTTGGCCGATGAGGTGACAGTTAAAGAGCACCTCGGTGTCTTAAAACACTATAAGTTCCTATATTCCGATAGACATCTAATACTATAATAATCTGTATAGCAATGTGCAGGTGTTCCTAATAAAGTGAACAGTGAGTGCATGTTGAGAACTGTATGATGACACGATTGCTTAAAGCTAAACACTGATTTGTAACTTACTAACAGTACTGCTGTCTGTGTCCTGTCTTTTAAAGCTGCTTGCGGAGATTGCGAATCAGGAACAGAACATCGAGGCGTTAAAAGTCGCCATTGCTAATAAGGAGGGGCCGCTCAGTGTGGCGCAGGCGCGGCTGCATGCGCGCGATCAGCGACCCAGAGTCGAGCTGTGCAAAGATCAAGCTCACAAACAGCTACTCGCTGAAATGCAACAGCTCATGAGTCACATCTCCAGGTGAGAGAGAGAGAGAGAGAGAGAGAGATTTAGGTTTGATCTTACATAAGATCAAATCACAGAACTACATGAACCCAGTTGTTATACAATAATGTGTTATTGTTTCTATAGCAACAGCTCACTCAGGATAACCTGTATAATGGACACTGAACATAAAATCTAAATCTAATAATAAACAAATTTTTGAAAAGTTTATGGTTTATGAAAGGAGTCTCAAGTGTCAGTGTTTATAATGTACTTAAATGATGGGATAACTATAGACTAAAAAAAAATAAAAATCCAGGGTCTGGGTTCGATTCCCAGTCAGGTTCGATTCCCGTCTCTGTGTGCATGGGGTTTGCATGTTCTCCCCGTGCTTGGTGGGTTTCCTCCGGGTACTCCGGTTTCCTCCCACAGCCCAAAGACATGCAGTTTAAGCTAATTGCCGTTCCCAAATTTCCCGTAGTGTGGGAATGAGCGTGCAAGTGTGTGCGTGTGTGTGGCCTGTGATTGATTGGCACCCTGTCCAAGTACCCTGTGCCCCATGACCCTGTATGCAGAATAAAGTATAAACGATGAATGAGTGAGTGATAAAATCATTTGGATGTCCTGTTATAGGAACGTACTCCATGTTGTTAAGGGTAACTCCATATCACACCACCACCACTGATTATTTTCCTATAATGACTCCTCCCAGGTGTTTATTCCTTGTGCAAACTGAATTATTAACCTGAAACCCTCTCACTCTTTGTTTCTGTGCATCACAGGCTGAAAGAGGGTCTGGCTGATTCAGAGATGGAGCTCAGAGCACTGACTCGAAGCCAACTGCTCCTGGAGGAGGAGATCCAGATCAAAGCGCACTCGCTGTACATAGACGGAGTGATCTGCACTCAGATCCGTCAGTCAATCACCATTCACGACTTCTGAAAGAATAAACGACTCGATTGCAGAAAACGGTAAAAAAAAAAAAAAAAAAAAAAAAAAAAAAAAAAAATGAAAATACACTACCTGGCAAAAAAAAAAAAAAAAAGTCACCAAGTCACCAGCTGGATTTAACAAAGCACATTGGTAAAACGTTCCAGATACAGTAGATAATTAATGATTAATAATGTACAGCTGCAGCGATTTCTTTAACCATAACTGATGAAAGGACAGGGCTTATGCCTGACATAACCCCCAAAAGTCTCAAAATCTTTTGTCTGGCTTTCGAGGCTGTGGAGCATGGCATTTAAACTGAGGGGTGCTTGGGGATGGAACTATGACTTGGTATGAAGATTGAACTGTGAGCTGGCACAGACACTGAACTGTGATGTAACTCTGACTTGAAATCCTCAAATTTGGGTGGTGGAGTGAATACAAAGTCCTCGAACCTGGGTGGCAGAGCAAATCTGGACAGCTGAGCAAGCTTGATGTCTCCACAGACTGATGGGGGGGGGCGGACAAAGACACCATGCACGTCTCTCTAACCCAGCCGGTGGAAACAGCAGCATATCCTTGGTACCAGAGGACGCTGCTGAACTACTGTAGATGGAGAGGGTGCAGTATCTGGCTGAGACAGGGCACAGCACAATTCAGGGCGTGGCTCAGGTGGTGCAGTGCGTAGCTCATGAGGTGCAGGGTGTGGCTCAAAATGCAAGACAGAGCTATCAATGCTATCAAGGCACAGGATAGAGCTATCAGGACTATCAGAGCATAAGACTATCAGGGCTATCATAGCTTTCACTTAACTTTGGTTGGGAGAGGGTGTTGGTGGTCTACCTGGCACATAGCCACCACTGATGGTTCTCGCATCTACCCTCCATTGCCGCTCAACATAAGGGTTCTCCTTACCTTAGTCCCCTTGGTCCATTTTTATTATGAAGCCTCCATATTACTTCCAGCTTGGCACCTGAAGACAACAATGTTCTAGGGGTTCTCTTCACCTTGGTCCCCTTGGTCCATTTTTCACTGACTCACCTCTCCCAGTCTCGTTTCCCTCATGGCACAATGCTTGATCTTGCATTTTTATTATAGAGGCTCCATATTACTTCCAGTTTGGCACCTGAAGTCAACAATGTCCGGTAGCCTCATAGCTACCCTGCAAAAAAAACTCTTTTGGGCTGACCCATCCACTATGCCTCTATGTACCATAGGTCTCGCATTCTGTCAGGGTTGTGGGATGAAGGCACAATATAATTGATGATGTTAAGACATTTTTAATCATATACTGTACTGTAAACAAGGTTGTTCTGGTGGTCTGGTCTAGGCTCAGCAACTAATGTACCCCCTAAAAAATGGGTCCATGTCCACTCGTGACCTGAAAATATTGAAAGATCAGGCATTTTCATCAATGGATTTTGATTTTCTTCCTTGATGGCACAGGCTCATTCCAAGATGATGATGCCAGGATTCAGCAAGCAGGAGACATAATTTTCACACCATGAAACATTGAAACAGAGTAACCCCATTGAGAATATTTGGGATCGTGAAGGTTTAAGATCTTGGAGAGAAATTAATGCAACTCTGGATGGAAATAAATATTGTGACGTTGCATAATTTTTTTTTTTTCAAAATGATGCCACAGCAAATGCATGCTGTAATTAAAGCAAAAAGTTAAACAAGTGTGTGACAGTTTTTGTGGCCGGGCAGTGTATATGATTGATGAATATATTGATGAACGCTGGACTGGTCTTGACAACAATTGAATATAAGCTATAATCTATATAAAGTGTTGGTGTGAGTGTTAAAGAGAGATACAATGTACTATAAACAGGCTGCAAAAAAATTATTAAATTCTCCATTTATACTTTCTTTTCAGTATTGTAAATTACTGTCTCAAGCTCCATAAGCTGGAAGGCTACAGTACATCTCATGACGTAGAGTCAGGGAGTGGCCTGGCCAGCTCCAGCATCATATCCTCGTCATGGAGGTCATACCTCATGGTTTCTAACTGCACCTGTAACATAGCAGCACTTATATTTATGTGGCAAAAGCTCTACATCCAACACACAATATCCTTTTAATATTCAGAATAGTATTTTAACAGAAAGTATATTATAACACACCCTGAGGGGCAAATTCATACAGTATATCATCTTCGAACAGTAAAGTGTATTATGTATTATACTTGTCTCAAATCACATTTTATGAGCTACTACATAAAAGCATTCAGGATGTGCTTGTCTAAAGGATCGATACTTAAAAAGAGGGAAGTGTTGATGGAGGCATGCAGCTGCTTTGACACCTTTTGTATGGACGTATTTATATGTTGTTAAGTTTCTCGGCTGCTCCCGTTGAGAAGTCGCCACAGTGGATCTTCTGATCCAAACACCACTTGGCACAGGTTTTACACCAGACACCCTTCCTCATCCATTTTATCCGGGCTTGTGACCAACACTGCATCTAGTGGTTGGGGTTTGGGCATTGGGTGGGAATTGAACCCGGGCCTTCCACATGGCAGGCAAGAAACCTATTGTACCACTGTGCCACTCATGCCCCCCTATAGGTGTATTTATATACTACATGCATAACACTGATAGGCAAAGAGCTGGTGATTACCTAATCAGTAATTATATAAACCTATCAATCTTTGTCTATTCTCTAATAGATCTAATAGATAATAATAATCTATTATTATTATTATTATTATTATTTTAGGAGTTTCTTGAATTCATACAAAAAAGAAATTCTAATTTCCGAGATTAGTATTCCAACAAAAAAAATGAAATGTCATAGAAAAATACTTGTATGCCAGTAAATGAACCACATTATACAATATAAGCAACTTTTCAGACAAATAAAAAAGGAAGTTGCCGGTTTCTCCATGCAAAAGGGAAGCAGGAGCACCAGTCAAAGTCCTCAGAAGAACTGCGGGAGGTTCTGCAGGATGCATAAAAAACTGCACAAATAAAACACCTTTGTTTTATTAATTTCTATTTTCTAGGCTTTATATCTTTTTAGATTTTGTAGGGCACATGTGCACATTTATAGCATTTATTTACAAAATATCAGTCCAATGAGACACGTCACTTGTCAAGAGACACATCTTGACTTGCTTTAGAGTGTGCTACAGTCATTGCACTGTCTAGTGCATTAGCAGATTAGCAAGGCAAACTAACTGTCTTAGCATCGCACACTCACCAGTGACACCAATGAACTTTGCGACAGCCTTCTAAGTTTGATTTTTATTTGTAGTGTCTCAGTAAACATTTGATGGAATGTTGTAATTACAGT
>JAQMYG010000003.1:4411088-4424749 GCA_030014215.1 Clariallabes teugelsi | reverse complement strand
CCTTGCACCTCAAGGGTCTGGGTTCGATTCCCGGCCAGGCTCGATTCCTGTCTCTGTGTGCATGGAGTTTGCATGTTCTCCCTGTGTTTGATGGGTTTCCACCAGGTACTCCAGTTTCCTCCAAGAGACCAAAGATCTGCAGATTAGGTTAATTGGTGTTTCCAAACTGCCTGTGGTGTGCAAATGAGTGTGTGTGTGTGTGTGTGTGTGTGTGTGTGTGTGTGTGTGTGTGTGTGCCCTGCAAGGGATTGGCACCCTGTACAGGGTGTACCCCACCTCGTTCCCTAAGTCTCCTGGGATAGGCTCCAGGTCCAGTATAGACGATGAGTGAGTGAGTGAGTGAGTGAGTGAGCACTTTTAACAATGAATATTGTCTCAAAGCACCTTTACAGGACATACAACAAAACAGAACATAAAAACAAAAAGCATAGTGCAAAAGTCCTTGATGTTAGACAAAATCAGATGGTATGTGGAAGAAACCTTGTGAGGAACCCGACTCAAAAGGGAACTCATCCTCATTTGGGTGACACTGAAGAGTGTGATTGTAAATTATTCCAAATTTGATATAAACAATGTCCTTTCTGGAGTTATGTACAGTGTACAGTGTGATACTACACAGCTGATAATTTTATAACAACCTCCTGTAATCTCCTTAAATCTGAGTTTTTAAAAATGTTAAAAATGTAGAATGACTTTCAAGGCTACTGGTTATGGATAGAGATGGGCAAAGTACAGAAATCCTGTGCTTGAGGAAAAGTAGAGATACCCTATAGGTCAAATAGTGTTCATACTCTGGAATAGCTCAGGTGTTAAGGCATTCAAAGCAGTTTCAAATCCCATGACAGCCATGTTGTCCCTGTTGGGCCCCCGAGCAAGGCCCTTAACCCTCAACTGCTCACATGTATAATGAAATACAAAAAATGTAAGTTGCTCTGGATAAGAGTGCCAAAGGGCCAAATGCCTAAATGTAAGTAAAATTAGAAAACCTCCATTTACATGTAAAAGTAAAAGTACTAAAAGTTCAAATTTACTTAAGTGTGACCCTAAATCGCTCTCTCTTCCTCCTTCCTGGTTGAATGTGCTGTTTTCATCACTGTCTGCAAACATCTCCGTCTCTCATTTCAAACACCTATAAAGTTATTTAGCGTGCCACAAAGGAAGCACAATTATGCCTAACAGTCAGTAGGTGGCGAAATTTTCCGCTTCAAATGCCACAGTCCAGTTTGGTTGTGTAACACAATGCCATGTATAAATATAGTCAAGCCAAAGTACAGATATTTGCTGTACAATATAGTTAAAAAAAAAAAAAAATAGATAGAAAGATAGACAGACAGACAGACAGATAGATAGATAGATAGATAGATATACTTTATGGATCTGTGAGGGAAATTATTGAAAGAATCTTAAATATAAAGTATCCTCTAATAAAGCTACTCAAGTAAATTACAGATACATGAAATATGTACTTAAGTTGAGTAGCAAAATCAATTTACTTAGTTACTGTACAGTACATTCCACCTCATTGTCTATACTGCTTAATCCTGAATAAAGGGTCGTGGGACCTGGAGCCTATCCCGGGAGACTCAGTGCACGAGGCAGGGTACACCCTAAACAATGTGCCAGTCCATCAGGGCAACACACACATACACACACACACACTACGAGCAATTTGGGAACGCCAATTAGCCTAATCTGCATGTCTTTGGACTGTGGGAAGAAACCCATCAAGCACCAGGAAACCATGCAAACAAAATCGAACCTGGCCTGGAGGTACACGGTGACAGTGCTAACCACTAAGCCACAGTGCCGCCTGGGCAATTAAATTATTTGTTGCAAATTTTTGTTGTGAGTGGGTAAAAAAAGGACAAAGGGTTTAAATGAAGGTTTATTATTTAGTAGGAATCGGAATTTAAAAAAAAATCTTTTCTTTCTCAGCACTGGTAACTGAGCACTGGTGTGTATTTCAGTTCAGTTCAGCGCTCACACTGTCGGAGTGACACTAATTACGCACACTCGTTGTTATCCTCGCCTCTACTCCCGTTATGCTTTATTGCATCTTTACTGCTCTCGGATGTGTTAATTACTCATCGCACCTACTATTCCATTACTGGATTGTCCTCATATGCCGGTCCACTTTGTTTTGTAGGAGGCAAATGTCTCCGGGGGCATCTGGCTGCGCTGACCGGATGTGTCATATCTCATTTTCAGTAAGTGCGGAATGGTTTGTGCCGGGAGGCTGGAAAAGGTCAGATCAATGGAAACTATTGTTGGGTGCCTCGCAGGTCCAGCCTCAGCGCGCGATGAGTCTAATTTGTGCACTGGAGCACACACAGGCTTTATTATTATTGTGGTGGATTGTCCTATTTAGAACCATTATGTAATTCCAGCACTGTTATATCAAGCTTGAACATGTCCAGATGTTTACTGAAAACAACATATACACACTACAGGACACTGGACACGCTCAGACGAAAGAAGGTTAAATCTGGCATCCTAAGGGATTTTTATTTTTGGTTTGTTACTCTGCAGGAACGTGAAGTCGGAACAGTATGTATCTATAGGAAAGGGTAAAGCCAATTTTAAAAAAAATCCCTGATCCTTTAAAAATCATTTCAAAGAAATCATTAGAAGAAATTTTGCGCAATCTGGCAACCATTAATCTCCTAAATCCTCTCAACTGTTATCATGGACATGCTCCAAAATCCCCCAGCTCCATGTTCGGAGAAACATAAGACGTCCATATGCGAGAACATTCTTGTCTATGGAGAATATTCATATGTACTGCATTGGCAGAACTCCAAAAAGAGCACTGCGAGAACATTTAGAAGGGTTACCAAGGCAACCCCAAGAAAGTGCACGAGTTGGAAGGCACGCTGGCTCTCCGAAGGCTAATCTGCCAGGAGATTGGAGGAGACTCGACACAACGGCGTTAAGCAATCAAAAGCAGGGCAGGTTTGACAGGGGGGAGAAAGGTTAGATCTAACACACCCTTAAGGCATGGGTGTGAAAGTGTCTATGTGTCTTTCAAGCTCCTTCATCAGATAATCCTTGATTATTTCCATCTATTAGCAGGGCATTGACATGACCAGGAGGCCAAATCAATGCTAATACCTCAGTATGTGAGATCATCGGCGTGATGGTTGAGGCGCTCCATATTAATAAAGTCTTATCTAGACTATAAGTAGACATGTATTTGCATTAGCTGAAATGAAGATTTCAGCATTTTTCAACCTAATCTACATCTGTAGCAGATTAAAACACAAATTAACACAAATTAAAATTTACACATTTATTTGCAAGCATGCACGACGGCGACACATGGAACTGTAAACGTTTAAATTTGAATTTGCTCCATACAGTTGCGTGCAAAAAGTTTGTGCACCCCATTGATTGAATTTGAATACGCCTTGATTTTTTTTCCCATTGTGCTCGCGAGATATCTCTGAACTTGTGGAGCGTTCAGAAGCACAAGGGGGTGAAAATGAATGAAACGAGAATAGTATTAGAGTCCTGGCTGGTTATAGAAATGGTTTGCAAGCTGTGATATCCGCCAAATGAGGTGTTACTGCGTAGTAGTGATTACCACTGGGGTGGCCAAACAACATTACTACAAATAACAGTTATTCATTTATTTATAAAAATAATAATCTGCTGCTGAGGTTGTGTTTATTTCTTTTCACTTGAATAGAAGCTATATTTACCAAGGAGTGCCTAAACTTTTGCACACAATGTAAAAATCACACAGACATTTATCGATTATTTATTTCAAATTTGTCCCTAATCGTCCACGCACAAAACCACATGCTCCAGATGTGATGCATAGAGATCACATTTTAAATTAATACAATTAAACTCATTTTTTAAATGTATTTTTGATGCAATGACAATTACACATTATTAATTAACAATTACCAATAAGCTAAGCTCATGATGGAATGATTATCTTATCATGGATATAGACAATAAAGTCACAGCAATTTTAGAACAATGAGAATGTTATTATGGAAACTGAATTATGGAAATTTTTTTTTTAATGGACTCTTGCAGGATGTGTTGCAGCTAATACATTAGATATTTTATATAAAAGATCAATTATAAAAGAAAAGTACTTAAGAAGAAAATCTTTTTGAATGAATCGAAAATTTCATTCATAGAACATCATCATCAGAATATCAGAGCAACAGCCTGTGTGAAACTCTGACGTTTTTCTGCAGATTTGTGTGAATCACAGTCGAGGCTCTGTTATGGGCTGAGGAACCGTTAGCCATCATTCAAATGAATCATGAGGATTTAACATTCATCATATTGTGTGTATGCTTCAGAGCAATAAGTATCACTTATTCACATGTTACGTATGCAAACGTTTTAAAATATATCCATGAATGACGATCTCGGCTGACGTGGCTCGGAGCCCACTGCATTCGTTCCCGTGAACATTTATCGAGTGCAACACTTGATCCTTGAAAACTGACGGATAACTTGTCGACAACTTGCGGAAGAGACACATCTGTCTATGTGAACTGTACACACAATCGTTCACCAACAGCACTTGCACATTACAGAACCTCGGCTGGGAGTTATTGTCACATCCTGACCTCTCACCAAGACTTTTCCACATGTTTAGCCATTGAAGGAGTTCCTGGGAGGCTGGTGCTTAAGATGTTAAGCCTGTAGTAGACCTGTGGCTCTGGTGTACTGAGAAAACTTTCTATCATGATGGAATCCAAGCACTAGTGAAACACTGGGATTAGAGAAATAAAGGGAGTTTTTACTCTCATAGCTGTGTTCTGTTGTTCTGTACAATCAAAAGTCCAGGACTGACTTGGACGCCCCTTGGAGAAAGGGTTGAGATCTACTCAGGTCTGACTGAGATGAAGAACAAATGGCAAGTTACAGTATGTGGTGGACTGGAAGCAGAGAAACATGATTTCTAAACAACTGGAGATTCCAAGATCAGTTGTAAGTCACCAAGGTCTAGGCGAAGACCCAGACTGTCTATCGGTTCAGACGTCATGACCGAACCAGAAACCGATGAAGAACAGGTCTGCCGTGAAATGAAAGATGCTTGAACACCAGTATCATGCCAGAAGAACGGAAATACCACAAATCTACTGACACAGAACATGGTGATTGAGGATTTGGGGCCGTTCTGTGCTTGGAGGTCCAGGAGCTTTAATGAAGACTGATAGCGCCAAGAATTCCAATAAGTAACAGGATATTTAAGTCCCACATCTGGCTGACTTGTCTGGAGGTGTATTTTTCACAAGATAATAGCTGCGAATATACACAAAAAGCACAAAATCTGTCTTTTTTTTTTTTTTTTTTTTTTTTAATTATTGTTGATATCAGGCTCCAGATTTTTTATTTTTATAAACAATAATAATAATAATAATAATAATAATAATAATAATAATAATAAAAAAGAGCCATGAAATGTTGCGCATTCAGTTGATGCCGTGTTTAAGCATCAGTGACGGCTGTTCTTCTCTGCAGGGGTGGGGTCACTGTGTATGAAATTTGGGGGAGTGGGGGGGGGTGCCAATACTTTGGAAAGCACGGTTTTGCAGACAAAATAAATGAATAAATAAATAAGTAAATGGAATGAAACAATACTGCATCAAAACATGATACAGCTCACACACACACACACACACACACACACACACACACACACGTGCGCAGAGACAGAACCTTTCTCTCATTTTCCCATCGGTGGCTTTCTCATAATTCCCTCCCCTCATCTATGTTCCTCCATCCCCCCATCTCTCTCTCTCTCTCTCTCTCTCTCTCCCTGTAGTACACCACGCTCTCAGCTCGTGTGTAGAAACACTCCATCCCCTCTGCCTGCTATGTTTACTCCAGCCTGCAAGTCACTGATGGCAGACTCAAGGTAGGATATTTTAACGCTAACTCAAAGCTTGTTTTATAACACACGTTTTTTTTTCTCTTACTATTTCATGTTTTTTTTCCCTGATCGAGAGCAAGAGAGAGAGAAAGAGATAATGGATGAGACATTGCCAAACTGTTACAGTGACACTTAATGGTGCATGAGCGTGTATGAGCAGCTGGAGCCTCTCTGTCTCTCTCGTGGTATTAAATATCATCACGTGCTGTGTGGTATATTGTTATAACATCTTAAAATGAATCATTAGTCCTCGTCATTGTATCACTGAGATCCAGTCTTTTCCTTATATCAGGTTGAACACACACACACACACACATTGTTCTGCAGTTTTGCTCAGCACATGTTGTGCATTATAATATCCACTGTGTTAAAGTTGTACAGCATTTTCACAGCGTAGGTTTGCTTCACACCTGCAAAACAAGGTGCGATTGCATGTCAACATGCATACGTACGCGTACGACGAGGTGTCATTTGAACCCCGAGAACATGTTGTCTGGTTCATTGAACAGTTTGGCGCAGAGCAACAAACCCTCTGCCAGAAATTCACTGCACAAAAAGACACATAAATGCTTCAATGTAGTGTAGTATTGTATTTTAAACAAACCTGTTGCTCTATGACTTACAATTGAATGAGTTCTATTTCAGGTTACTCCAAACCACTAGGGGCGGTGTGTAACATCAGGAACTCTTGTACAGTAGTTCAAGAAAAAAAGCATAAGGTAATATATACAATGCTGCCACCGTGAGGCGTGGCGGTAAAACCAGAATACCGCGTGACTACCATCTGTATATGGTGCAGTATTTGCAGTATATACTTCAGTCATGCAGCCACCTGCTGTCTAGACGTCCTACGGAGACGTGTTGGCTGGCATGGTAGAGTAGTTTTCCCTTGTCATGCTACTGTACATCAATCCACTAATATCAAGGGTTTTTCACTCCACTCATGTTTCTTTTTACTTTACATTTGGAGTTTTGTTCATCCCTCTTTCTGGTCCTTCCACTAGGGGTCGCCGGAGTGGATCACCGTTTAACTTAGCACAGGCTGTACAACAAAAGTCCTTTCTGACACTCACTCTCACTCTTTTAATAAACTGCTTATTCTGTACAGGGTTGCCTATCATGAAGGACTTGGCGCACGAGGCAGGGTACAACCGGGAGGGGGTTCCAACGAATTCCAGGGTAGTCACATATATTCACTCACACACTATGGGCAATTAGGAGACACCAACACTGCATGGACACTGTCTTTGGGAGGAAACCGAAGTACCCAGAGCAATCCCACCACACACAGGGAGAACATTCAAACTCCACACACACTGATTTCAAAGGCAGGACTCAAACCCTCGACCATGGAGGTGCGAGGCCACAGCGCTAACCACTACGCCACCATGCTGCCTCCTTCCTAATCGCCGCTAGTCCATTAGTTAGTGTGTGAATTCCTCTAAAGCGATTACGGAGGGGTCTTGCTCCTGCTTGCTGCATATTCTAGCAAACATGCTGCATCACTAGCAGATCAGATGTGTCCACATGACTGGTCTTTGATGTCTTGCGTTGCTTTTGATCTCGTCAGATGCTGTACTAATCCCATATTCACGCTGCCCATGAGCTGAATGCTGATGCACTAATTGCATGCTAGTGAGAACTAACAATAGTGCCTCACGCGCAGCTGTCAGAAACGTCCGGCGACGACGCATCACGTGCGGATAACACCGTCTACATCAACCCTTTGGAACCTTTCCACTTTGAGCCTGGATTGGACAGCGCGCGATTAGTAATCACAAAGCCAGCACAGCCAAATGGACTATCTGCATGGCACCTTGAGATCACAGCAACCTGGCTTCGTGTTCTAACACCCACAAGGTTCCCGTCTGCCTCAAACCAACCGAGCGAAGGTAGAGTCACGTCCTCAGGACGCCTGGTATCCTGCTCATGCGGTGCCACTAAGAGAATGATAATAAGAGCGTGACTGGCGAAGAGAAACACTTGCTAATTAAAAGGACGTCAGCACAACGTTTCTTTTTTTTTGGAGCCATATTTGCATCCTTTATTTATTTATTTATTTATTTATTCTCAACACACTTACTAATGTATGTCACGAGTTTAGCACATTCCCTTTGCACAACTTTTCTCTTGTGACTAATTAAACTCGTTAAGCTGACTGTAGCACTTGACTAAATAGCAACTAAAAAAGAAAAAATCCAAACAAGCTGCATGTGGCATCATTCCAAACAATAATTTAGTTTTTGTGTGTGTGTGTGTGTGTGTGTGTGAGTGGGGGGGTGGGGGGGTGTGAAGGGATATGGTGGGATAATGGAAGCTTGAGGATTTAAATGATATTTGTTCAAAAGTGATTATTAAACAAACAAAAATGATACAAAAAGCAGTTCAAACACAATATTAAAAACTGAAAAGGCTACAATGACCTGCTTTTATCACCTCGAATCCGAGTCTACGGATGAGTCACGCGTTGACGCACAAAGTGCAGAAACGGATCTCATCGGCTTTCAGTACTGCGGGAAGCCCTTCATTAGATTTCCTCACTTTCACCTGCGGTTTTTACAATGACTCCGCACTCGGTTCCAGGGGCCACAAATGTGCAAATTTTTTATTCCAAACATACACTATTACTGGAAACACCTGTTTCCACTAATAAGCCTGCGTTCGTTTGTCGCGTTCCCTCCGATTGTTAAGAGCCAGAGCTCATTAAGCCAACGAGGTTGTGTTGTGTTGCTCGAAAACAAATTCCTGTGTAAACCCAGTGCTCATTACTACATGACGCTTCCCTCTCTGCAGCATGTAGCACTACCGCTCATTACCGCTGCATGTGAATTTTATTTCCGTGTATTCCAGGTTTAGAGTTTGCTCACGTATTGTCCTTCATGAACCGATCACGACTAGGCTGAACTCCGCACTGATTCTTTTCACAGCGAGGACGTTGAAGGCTGGAATTGGCAGCCATTTGAAATACTTCATTGAATCTGATGGTTTAGTTTCTCACACTCACTGATATCGATCCAAACAAGAGAAAGAGTCTTAAATACGAGGGCCGTTCAAGTCAAACCGGGACTTGTTCCGTGCCGAGGTGGCTTGGAACCCACTGCCCACTGCAGTTATTAGTCCCGGTTTGACTTGAACGACACTAGCATCTTTTATAATGAATAAATAGGCTAAGCAGGAAGGTTTACTGAGTTGCTCTATAGGGGTTACATCATATGGACTCTTTTTGTCTTGGAACTTTCCATGCTGTAGACCTGCCATCCCTGAAAAAAAGGACGCACCATCACAGTCAACTGGTGCAACTATATAATTGCCCAAAATTATCCAAATGGAATAAACACTGCAAAAGTTTTTCACAATAAAGAATGCAAAAAAATTAAAAATAAAAATCTGCATTTCCATTGACAGAAAGTAAGGAATTACCATTAAGGGTGTGGCCTCAGGTCATCTTTTAGGGTGGAAGGTCAAAACCAGAGATTACTTATGATGACAAGAAAGGGGCGGGGCTTTCACATTGCCTGGTAACAATGAAGACTTACAAAAGTGTTCAAAGTATTTTTTTTTTTTTGCATATTTAAGTAGGGTTAGGAACTCTCTATCTTGGTTCCTAAAACAATTTCTAATGGTGGATTGGAGGAAACCACTTTGGCCCCATTTTGATGAAATAAGAAACTTGAGACAAATGTATGTCAGATTCATGAATTCCCCATCTTGTCACAAGAATGCCAACTTTTGTTAGGACTCTGGGGTAAAAAATGATACAACACTGCTAAAGCCGAAAGGGTTAAGGGCCATGCTGAAGGACCCAACATGACAGCTTGGCAGTGCCGGGGCTTCCAACCCACCAGGAACCCTAATATTAGCATTGTAATGTAGTTTTAATAACATTGAGGTGACGTCCACTTTCAGAACAGTGTTGTTTTTAAATGGTAAAATGACGTTGCAACCTCAAAACAACAAATTGTCAACATCATTTGGAGCATTTATGTCCAAATTATTATTGATTAACAATGTCTGACCACATCCACGGTCCATAATGATGTTTCTAAAAAGGTTTAGAATTCCGATCAGAATTCACAACAGCTTCCTGCAGATCCCATGTCATAGTGTTGTAATGTTACATCTGGGTTTCATGTTCTTTCAGAAATATTACCATTAAGGGTGCATCTTAGCTTCCAAATTGCTCTACTGTATTATGTTATTATTATTATTATTATTATTATTATTATTTTTTAACCCTTTTATAGCTGCATCACAATGTCATATTTCAGTAAATTGATGTTGTCTGCCATTTTTTTTTGAGGCACTATGTGCACTCATTTACTAACCGCAACAGTGTGCCCCCTAGGGGTCCAGTACTCTCACTGCGCTCAATGGAGGTTGAGTCCTGCTCAGACCATTGGTTTGGTATTAATAATGCTTTGAAGTCATTTTTTCAACCTTTTGTTTGGTGCATTCTGCGTTATCGTATTGTCATGTAGTCCACGTTCTTACATCGTCTGTAACGTTGAATGTTACCCCAAACGCCATAGCATTCATTGTTGATCCACCACTAGTTGAACCAATTGTTGGTTCACATCATGCACTTTATTGCTTTGTTTCAGTTTCTGTCTTGTTATTGGTGTGCTAACCAATCAGATTCTTAAATAGGTTGTGAGTATTTTCTTGGAAAAACTCAAATTCTAGTTCTTGTTTGTATTTGCAATTATGGATCATTTTAGTTCTAGTTTTCACCCTTGACAAACGTATGTAGACTCTGACCATGAGTGTTCCATCCATCAATCTGTTATCTATACTGCTTATCCTGTGTAGGATTAACGGGGAACCTTTCCCAGGGAACACAGGGCACATGGCGGGGTACACCCTGGATGGGGTGTCAATTTATTACAGGGCAAACCAATATAAATGTTAGATTCACTTAAACAAAGCACACTTGTGGTACTGTACCTCTTCACTGACTGCATCTTACACACTGTACCCAGGATCTCATGTATTTGGCTGCAAGTCCAGCAGACAAACTTGTAATGAGGCTCAATATGCTCTGCGTAATGTCCTTGAGAACAGAGAACTTTGTCTTTTTCTAATTTGGCTCCAATCAGCATCAACACAAGTCAAGGATTTCCATTTCACTGTACTGTAATTTGCATGACTCCAAGTTTTTAAGTGCTGTATCAGTCCTATAGTGGAGAAGAGCTTGCGTGCTTGGGTGTTGTTCTCCCACTTTACTCTTGGCACGATTACAAATCACTACTCTAATTTCTCTCGCGGTCTCCACTTTCTGACTCCAAATTTTCACACAACGGAAACACACAGCATTTGTAATCTCATTCCACTTCATCATTTGCCAAATTGATCAAATCGTTTGCCAAATAAAGTGTTAGATAATGAAGTTTGAACATCATTATAGGTTTATGTAATCGTTTTTTTTTTTTTTTTGGGCACAATTTCTAGCTTTTTTGTGCTTTCTAAAAGACTGTTTTCTGTAACTTTAATTTCCGTACCTTCCTAAAAAAAAAAAAAAACACCCAATGTTTTAGAGAATATATCTAACTTAATCCTCATTAATTCGTAGGATGCAGATGAAAAAAAGTGTGACTAGTAAACATGCTCTACCAAAACTGTAGAGATTAGATTGACACACAAATATAATTGATTATTTACTTTAGAATCAGACTGCTGTAGTAAATCTGAATATCATTTCTATACTGTAGCAAATGGGGGCATGGTGGCATCTTACGGATAGCGCTGTGGCCTTGCACAAGGGTTCGAGTCCCACCTTGTGGAAGGTTTAGTCTAAGATTTAGCAGATTAGGCTAATTTGCAATCACAAATTACCCGTAGTGTGTTAATGATTGGGGCACGGTGGTGTAGTGGTTAGCACTGTGGTTAGGTTCGATTTCCGGCCAGGTTATATTCACATCTCTGTGTGCATGGAGTTTGCATGTTCTTCCTGTGCTTGGTGGGTTTCCTTTGCGTACTCCGGTTTCCTCCTACAGTCCAACGCCATGCAGGTTAGGTTAATTGGCGTTCCCAAATGAGTGTGTGAGTGTGTGTACAGTATGTGTGTGTGCCCTGTGAAGGATTGGCACCCTGTCCCGAATGTACCCCGTCTTGTGCCCTAAGTCTCCTGGGATAGGCCGACAATATAGGATACGTGTTGCAGAAAATTAATTGAACTCAGATTCATCTACTGTATATAGCACTTTTAACAATGGTCATTGTAACAAAGCATCTTTACAAAATCAAACAAGAAAATTATGGAAAATTGGTTGTGGAAATATGTATAAACCTTACTGATGAGCAAGTTGACGGTGATGATGGCAAGGGGAAAAACTCCCCGAGATGGTAATAGGAAGAAGCCTTGAGAGGAACGAGACTCAACAGGGAACCCATCCTCATCTGGGTGATAACGGATAGCAGGGATTGATCTGCACTCATACTGCGTGTTAGGAGGCTGGAAGTTCAGTATAACGGAAGATGCGTTTAAGCTCTTATGGAGTCCAGTTCGTTATTGGACTCCATAACAATTTCTCCACATCTCCTGTTATACTGAACTTCCAGTTTGTCATTGGACGCTCAGGTGCAAAACCGTTTGTAGGAATTTCAGTCCTGGACTATTAAGCGACTGCAGTCACAAGTCGTCAGAGAACAGCTGTCTGCATCAGCCGAGTCCAGGACCGTCTTCATGGTCGAGAGGAACCGTGCCCAGTCACCACACGCATCAAAAGCAAAACACACGGAGCCTCCATGCGGCGAGATCTCTAACCAGAAGCGGGGCAGTAGGATGAGTCAGACAGGTCTGGAAGGCAGAGGCGGTCTGGGGTCCGACAGACAGAGAGACAGAGAGAGAGACAGACAGAGAGACAGAGAGAGAGAGAAGGAATAAATTAATGAATATTTATAGCAACATCTTTATCCAGGGGAAAAAAAACTTTATGCTGTAATGTGCAACTTCAAAGCATCAGCGAAGATCAACTTGATAGATTTTTATTAAAGCACTAGTATACATGTACATCCAAAGTCCCTGCTCTTAACAGAATGCCTTGGTCTCTCACTTTTCCTGCTTTTTATATACAAATATAAAAATATATTCTCTATACAATGAGAGATATGGTTTATTATTGGTTAGTGTAGTTAAGGTTAGGGTTAGATTGATGTTAACCAAAGCATTAATTAACTGTGTAAATAATTAATGGAGGGTCCTCATAAAGATAAAATAGTGTGTGTGTGTGTGTGTGTGTGTGTGTGTGTGTTTGTTTTTCTGAATGCTAATGGAAAATATCTGCAAGATCTGAAAAGTCACCTCCGCTTTGTATTAGTCAAAATCGATCTTCAAATGTGTGTGTGTGTGTGTGTGTGTGAGTGTGCGCTCATATTGCAGTGTAAAGCGTGAAAAGTGTGACCATCATCCGTTACCGAAAGATCTGTGCTTGTGAAGCCCTGCTGCATGTGACAGTCCTGAATGTTAGTGTCTATTTCTGAACATCAGAGGAAATCAGCAGAACGGCGCCCTCCGAGGGTCTGCGTGGGCGTGAGTAGAGGCTGTGCACGCTTCTCTGCACTCATACCGGACGTGTACGTGTGTACACTTAGAGAAAACTTATTTAAACTTAAACTTAAGTGAAGGAGTGAGGCTTAGACAAGTTGCAATATTTGCACCTCAAGAAATGTAGCAACATACTGTAAATAAATTTATGCTAGGATTTATTGCTCGTGTGCTGCATTGAACAACAATTAAACTAACAATCAATATATGACT
>JAQMYG010000003.1:4373586-4384404 GCA_030014215.1 Clariallabes teugelsi | reverse complement strand
GGGATAGGCTCCAGGCCCCCCGCGACCCTGAATACAGGATAAAGCGGTATAGAAGATGAATGAATGAATGAAAAATTTATATATACACATTGTTTGCTATTAAAAAATTATCATATTGTTATTGTGGAATCTTAAAATATTCATAGAAGAGTCATTTGCTCATTTGGATACTATCAATTTTGGTAGTCAGCTAGCTAATATGCAATTTTTGAGAGGATTTTTAAAGTGCTAATATTGTATTTCTAATCTCTGCTAAATCTAGCTTGACCTAACAGGATTTGTAAGATGATTTCCGTGATCTTAGCTAACATAACACAATTCCCTACAGAATTCTTACATTATTAATAGATTTTTAAAAAAAATGTCATTGCTAATCAAATACCCAACATGAGTTATTTTAGAAATGGTCCATTAAATGATTGTTTAAAATTACATTGACAATTGTTCATATAACCTAACTAACATTATCCAACCTGATAGAACTTTTCAGAGGATCTTTTAAGATATTATTTATAAGTTCAAGTTCAAGTTCAAGTAGGCTTTATTGTCACTTCAACCATATACAGTTAGTACACAGTGAAACGAAACAACGTTCCTCCAGGACCAAGGTGCTACATGCAACATAAAAGATTTTCACAAAAGTTCAGAAGATTTTGGTGGTAGCTACTGTCATATTTCAATGACAAATATTTGTAATCTTTAGCACTCATGTGACAAGATTTCTGAGAGGATTTTAAAAGCTATATTATTAACTATCTCCGCTAACGCTAACAAGTAAACATGCAGGAGTAAACCTAACAAGATTTCTGAGGCGATTTTTTAATTAACCAGTTGCATAAGCTAACCTCACAAGTATTATTTAAAAATAATCATACATATCACAGCTAACACACTAATTATGGCCTAATTTAAGTCTTATTAACAAATGTTTATAATCTGTAGCACTAATGCTAGCTCACTTGCCAGCTAACATGAGCTAACCTGATACATTTTTATGTTTCATTATTAGCTCTCTCTGCTACCGCTATCAAGCAAGCTAGCATGAGTAAACCTGACAAGATTTCTGAGGTGATTTGGACAGAAAAATAGCCATTCAGTTAGCATAAGCTAAACTGACAAGTATTATTTACAAATAATAATAACACTCACAGCTAACACTGGCTAAATATACAGTTGCTCACCTAATTTGTGGAAAGTCATATTTACAAATGCTTATAGTCTGTAGTACTAATGCTAGCTCACTTGCCAGCTGAAATGAGCTAACCTGACAAGATTCTTGAGAGGATATTTAAGCTTCATTGTTAACTGTCTCTGCTAGTGCTAACAACCAAGCTACCATGAGTAAACCTGACAAGATTTCTGAGGTGATTTTATTTATTTATTTATTTATTTATTTATTTATTTTAAACCAGTTGGTTCTTAGATATTTTTGAGATTTATGTTTATTTTTCTTCTTAGGCTAACAACAAGTTAGCTAAAACAAACTGCCCTGATATGATTTCTCTGAGGATTTGTTGAGTTATATTTAAAAAAATCTAGGGTTAATCTAGGGTCTATATAAATTACCCATGTACAGAAAACCCTACAATATATCCAGTTCACTTATATACGTCCCAGATGTACGATAACAGATTTGTAAAAGGTACTGTAAAAACACTTTGCCATTTATGGGGAATGGGGAGTGAGATACCATTTTCCAGAGATACCAGAGTCACAAATACCACAGAGGTATTCTCCAAGTTTCCTGTTGAAGTTATGGGAAGTTAATGGAGTGCCAATGTGATGTGGATTGTCTGACACCTAAATGAAGCTTTCCCTTCATAAAGCTGCCTATGCTGTCATAGAAAATCACATTACATGAGCCGAGATATAATTATCTCCTGCCTAGAGAGAAGTGACAAGGATGTCATGTTATAATGACTGTTTTTTATACAGACTCTCTAAGGGTGTTGTTTTTCATAAAGCATAGTTCCTGATTCGGAACAATCTTTTGATGTTATATAAATATATATATACACATAAAATGTTTATTTAAGAGCATGTCACAAATGTGTCACGATTAAACATGACGGCAAAAAAACAAAAAACAAAAAAACAAATAAGGCTCTTACAAATGCCATACTTTCAGGTGCAACATCCAGACTACCACCCCAAAATATAATGTAATATTGTAAAACTTCCACAAAAATACTATGTTTTTCATTATTACTACTGATGCAGTAATTTAGTGGCCATACTGCTATTTATTGAGTGTTATTTATTTTATTGCCTGATGATCTGTTGTGTCGCATCAACTTGGATAATAGTAGTCAATAGTAGACAATAGTAGACAATAGTAGTCTACCCAGCTGCAGCTGCAGTGGATCTTTCAGCAGGCAGATCCGTAGGTAGCTACACCATGGATTTCCGGACAGGCAGATCTGCAGCCAACCTTACATTTAGTCACTAGGTGACACCATCATAGAGGCAATCAGGTGAGATGTGCAACACCTGGGCGCATGCCTATATAGGACCCCTAGACTCTGCACTTAACGTGTGGACATTAGTTCAGACAAGACAGAATAATTTGTGTAGAAAAGAAAAGAAGAGTAAACTTTATGTTGATGAAAACAAATGAAAAGAAATTACATGTTAAGAAAAGATTTTTATTTCCATTGTTCTAGTGACATGAGATTTGTTAAGAAGCAGCTTTGTTTCTGGAATGGGAAGAATTATCCCGGAAAGTGCAATCACTCAGCGTCTGTTGCCACCTGTCAATATATAACAATGATAGTCCTTACACAGCTGGGTTTGTCAGCCCGGATTTGTCAATTCCACATTTAGTGCCTGAAGAAAAGGTGTATTAGGTATATATAGTATGTACAGTATTAGAAGTAGCATCAATCTTAATTTCCTTTATGGCCTTTATACTGTAATCCTGGTTGTATTTAAAGTGTCAGAAAACATAACATATAGGTTATTAATCACGTCATTATTTTTTTTTAATGCATCTTTGAGACACCTGTGGTTTAAATGATCTTTGTCAATTAGTAATTTGCTTAACATTGTAGTCTATATTAGACTCCATTTAATATTGCCTGTGTGTAATAGCTTTAGGAAGCCACAGGGGGAGATATAAATGATCACTGATGTAATCTGGCTCCATCTAGTAGTCCCTGCTGATATTACACTGTCTGTCTGGTTTTAATAATACACTGTACTGTTTAGTAGGCCAACTACATATTTAAGAACGTGTTGCAGCAGCCAGTATTTGTATTTGAACATTATAAATACATAATAAAAATATATAATAAAGTGGATTTTTGGTCTATATGCTGGCGTAGTGGTTAGCACCATTGCTAACAGTTCTGTTAAGATGTTTAAGCACATTTCTCTCTACATGTATTTGGAACGTATTGCTATAAAACCTAAGCAGTGACTTACTGTATATGAGAAATTTCAGAGTGAAGCAGAGCCATAGGCTTAAGATTGTTTCCTTTCTTATTACTTTATCTCTCACACACACCCACAGAGCAACACAGTAGTCACTGCATACAAAGAAAAAGCTAATAAAGGAGCAACACATAAAGCTCCATCTATATGCTGGAGAACCTACAGTACACAGGAACCCACACATTTATACTTGGAGTTAATACCCAGGTGGACAAGAGAAATGTAGTTTTATTTTTTCCCACGGATTTTTTATTATTATTTTTTTTGTTGTTGTCATGAGTGACCTTTAGCGTGTACATGACATTCTATTATTCATTTCTCCTTCAGTAAGTTCTTTATCCTGGAAAGGGCATTCCATCTTCTGTATCTGCATGCTTTTGGGGAAATGGTTGGTCTACAACTACACAATAAGACTAGCCCAGGTAGAAACTGGGAGCCCTGGAGCTGCAAGGCGGCAACACTACATTTAAAGGGCACCAATTATGCAAAATTCACTTTTTAGCAGTAGTCCTGTGTGTGTGTGTGTGTGTGTGTGTGTGTGTGTTTGTATAAACAAGAGAGAGAGAGAAGCCTTTCCAGCCTTTTTTTTTCTTTTACATTTGGGGTTTTACCAAATGGATTAGATTTCTCCCCTAATGTGACCTCACGTAAGAATATCCCCTCCCCCTTTTGTAGCTCAGCTCTGATGTTCTCTGACGGGGGTGTGGCTCAGCAGTGGATTATTTACATAGACTCTTAAACAGCACATTCAGAAGAGGTGTAAAAAAAAGAAAAAAGGGGAGATTCAGCTGGCGGATTAAGAGGAACAGTTTGGGGGAGCCGTGAGACCTGTGTTAACTTAAAGATATAGCCAAATATGGGCCCTTTAAGATTTCCTACAGAGAAAAAATTAAATGTAGCAAATTATAGATTTAAATATAAATCGAATTAGACTTGTGTTATTCTGCAAGAGGCAAAATAGAGCAATAAACTTCGCACCATAAACTCAGCTACTGAATAAACGTGCTAATTATACATTCTGCTTTATAATCAAGCTAATAATTTGAAGCTGTAACTTTGTCTCTTTTCAAAAGTGTTAATTGAGGTTTTTCACAGTAATGCATGAGAGTGCCGGCTGCTGTTCATCCTGAATAACAATAATCAGAGAAAAAGTCTACCTTGTCAAAACTGTACTTTAATATTTAAATTGGAACAAAAACATTGATGCATTAAAAAAAAAATGTTATGACACACTAAAATTAGTAGAATGAGTATTTTATATTAAAGAATACACTCTATTGGTACAGTTCTTTAACCCTTAGAACTCAAGCCGGCACAGATGTGTGCAGCATACAGTAGGTCGGTGATCATTTAAATTAAAGAGGTTTACAGTATATGGAAGCCTTTTTTTTTTTTTTTTATCTTTTTTTGCTCAGTCATGTTTGGGTAGTTGGTTAAAATGAACCAAAATTACGTTAATCATATTGCCTATTCTGTGCTGAAAAAAAAAAAAAAAAAAGATATGTTACTCTATACTGCACAATCCTGAGCCCTATATACATTTATAAAAATATATATATTTAAAAAAAAAAAAATGGCCAAATTGCTCTGAGCTTTAAGGGGTAATACCAGCTACAGATTCAAAAACAAATCCCTTGGGATAAACTGCTAGAAGCAGCTCCTTTTGTGCACCACTAGATGGAAATAGTGTCACAAACTGTACACTGACACAGTGTGTGTCTGTGTCGAAATAGTGCATTTCCCCCAGCTGTCATGTAGACAGAGTGCTAATGTAACTCTCCTCTGTCCTCTGGCTTTGTACCTGTGTGAATAAAACTCATTTCCTGTGTATAATTGGTGCTAAATCAGGATTCCTTTCAAACAAATAAGGATTAAAGGTTAAGTCTGTCAAATTACCGAGCCCTTTGTGAGTCGAATCAGGTGTTTTAAGAGACAGAAATGAACACTCAGAAGTATTTTATGAAACCTGATAAAAATATAAATTTCTGATGTAGATAGAAAAAAAAAAGCAATAGAACAAAAAGCTTTCAGCTTGAAGTTTGAGCATTTTTGTGTGTGTTATGATTACATTCCAATGTACCTCGAGATCTGTGTGCATGGAGTTCTCCTCGTGTTTGATGGGTTTCCTCCCACAGTCCAAAGACATGCAGATTGGGTAAATTGGCGTTCCCAAATTGTCCGTAGTTTGTGAATGAGCTTGTGTGTGTGTGTGTACAGTATGTGTGTGTCTTTGGCAGACGCTCTTATCCAGAGCGACTTACATTTTTCTTTATCTCATTACACATCTGAGCAGTTGAGGGTTAAGGGCCTTGCTCAAGGGCCCAACAGTGGCAACTTGGTGGTTGTGAGGTTTGAACCTGGGACCTTCCGAAACGTAGTCCAATGCCTTAACCACTGAGCTACCCCTGGCCCCTCACCTAATGCCCCTCACCTAATGCCCCAAGTCTCTTGGGATAGGCTCCAGGGCCCCCTCTAACTCTGTATACAGGATAAAATGGTATAGTTGATGAATGAGTGTTTAATTTCTACACAAATACAGTAATTTCTGAAACACTAGAAAGTTCCATCCAAATGAATCGTGATTCATGAGAAGCGGAAGGCATCAGCATACTTGGGAGAGGAGTGAATCTTGCTTATGATTTTAAAGGATTCCTTGAGTCAAACGCTTAATGAGAGCAGAATATTGCTCAAAGGAGTCACTGATTCAGACACTGATCCAGTGAAATAGAGGAGTGAATCACACTCGTGACTCAAAGGTTTCTCTGATTTTTATATGCTGATCCAGTGAAAGAGATCATGTCACTCAGATCTCATAGTATTCAATGATTCAAATGTTGATCCTCTGAAAGTGAAAGGAGGGAACCTCACTCATGGCTCAAAGAATTCACTGATACAGTATATAACCTTTTCATGACGCAATTGAACAAAAATAAGTGACTTGGGGGGGGGGTGGGAGGGTGTCAAATACCAACCTCCTGAATGAGAAAGGAGTGGATCTTGGTCCTGACTCAAACGATTCACAGATTCAAATACTGGCCTCCTAAACTATAGAGAAGTGAATCTCGATCTCAACTCCTGATTTCAAATACTGACCTCCTAAATGAGGGCTGATCAAATCTCGGTCTTGACTTATAAGATACTCTGACTCTAATAACCAGCTCCTGAATGAGAGCAGAGTGAACTTTGGTCTAGATTAAAAAAAATTCACTGATTCAAACACCAACCACAGTACATGAGAGTGCCACACACCTCTGTCTTGGCAGATTCACAGATTCAAATATTGACCTTCTGAAAGAGAGAGGTGAAAACCGCAGCCTTGACTCAAAGGAGTCCACTGGGGTGTCAATCACGTCTCTGATGATTAATAAGTTTATAAGTCAGATTTGAAACTGCGAAGCCGGTCAGTTGACAAATAATCAAAAGGCATTTCAGCAAATGATACCAGTTTGTTCCTCACTTCTTTTACTAATTGATTCATCTTCATAATATGTTCAAAACTACTAATCATTTATAAACACAATATTCACCTTATAGTCCCAGTAGATAAAAGTAGCCCATAGGATACAGCGATCCTGGCTTCTGTTTTTAATGGTCAGACTCTCAATGTTGTCCCACCACAATCTACAGACTAGAGGGATTTGAGCTCTGTGCTGTGTGGAGAAGAGCAGTCATCATGTGGCTCACTTGAGAATGAATCTCCAGTGACTCGAAGAGAGCTATAGCACTGCAACAATACTTCTATAGAAATGATCTAGACTCTAGAGGGTCATGTTTTCATGATATAGGTGCTCAATGAGAATTGAAGTGTTGGTCAGGATCATTTTCCACTGAATCATATTTTACAGGACGTGTTGGTTAATGATGTGTGTTAGGTAGCAGCGTTGGTGCTTCAGCGCTTCATGGTCTGTGGTCTAGGGTCTGGTTCGAAGTTGCTGAGTTTTGCATGTGCAATTAAGATTTTTTTGGATGGAACACAGTAGACACTATAAAAAAAAAAAGCCCATCTCTATCAGTGAAACTCAAATCTTCTTTTTCCCGAGATGGTCCAGATAGTGAGTTGAACTAAAACTCTGAAATGGGATCAAAGGAAGCAACATACAGGTATGATGGATCTAGAGTACATGATGGCACAAATGATAAAATGTCTCTGTTGCTTGCTTCACAAACCTAACATCTGGAAATTACATAATATGGCAATCTTTATCTGTTGGCAAACACTGAAGCAACACTCTTGAATAATTTTCTTTCCTGTTTTCTTCCTAATGTTGTCTTGCTATTTTACACCCACAAACCAGCTTTTCCCATCAGAACCACCAAAGCAAATATATTTCTTAAACTCATTTTCATGACATGACTTCTACTGTGCATTTAATGATTTCTTTATTAACTTGAGAAACATGCATCCTTCCTTATCTCTACTTGTCTTATTTTTTAGAGTTGACTAGATTCATGTCTCAGTAGACGGTTTTACTCTCTCCTAGATATATGGATCGTCTCATCCAGCTGCCTGCCACTTCAGCCAAATATTTACCCTATTCACTTCTCAAGTGACGTGGCTCACAATGACCTGATGGTGGCTCCATCTGTTAGCTGGGTTGTTATGAGGCTTTTAAGTGCCCATAAAGTCTCCTACCGGTTATGTAGGAGGACAATACTGTGGGTGTCCTCCTGATTTCTGGAAGAACAGTGAACCCCTGGGGGCTCGATCTCTGATCTGGTGATCGTTAACGCCGGCTTTGCTCCTTTAATCTGGCTTGTTTATGATGAACGATTGAATATCAGAGCCACTATGCTTGGGCAGGAGTCCAAGATGGGATTGCCATTCAATCATATTTGCTAGAGACCGAAGGTGGCAGTGGACATTGTTCCTGTTGTTCATGTTGAAAATGTGACACTAAGTGAAATTATATTACTTCAATCGCTTTTGATGTGATAAAACACAAGCTATGGTGGTGATTTTCACGGGATGTCAGTGACATAAAAAAATGACAGCACTTACCTCAAATGGCTTTAATGCATAAGTGGGTATTTGAATGGTGGCCTGGGAGAATAATGTACCACATGGCCGCAGTTTGACATTCTGTCCTCTGTATATAATTCAAAAAAATGCATCAGGATGAAAGACAGTAAAAATAGCCGCCGCCCCTTTAGAAGGGTAAATTATTGGCCGGCATCAAGCAAAGAAAACTAGGAAGATTTGACAGTGATGGAAATTGCTTTAAGAACTGTTCATTGCATTGTTAAAACTTGACAAGAATAATGCTGCATACAGTACACTTTGTGGAAGAAATGTGATCAGTGGAGACTTAAACACTAGATGAAGTTGCATGATAAAACAAAAATGAAAAAGATGTAAATGGAATGGAAAAAGATCATGTGGTCCGATGAGTCCAAATTTCATCCTATTCCAGAGTGATGGGCGTGTCAGGGTAAGAAGGGAAGCGCATGAAGCGATGCACCCATCATGCATAGTGTCTACTGTACCATCCTCTGGAGACAGTGTTATGATCTGGGGTTGATCATGTCTAGACTCAGCAACGTTATGTGGCAATAAAATGAAGTCAGCTGATGACCTGAATGTACTGAATCACTGGGTTATCACATTCAAATTGTACAAGAGTAATTCTGCGAGGATGAGGAATCACTTTCACACATGAACTGGTCACCACATTGCGTGCTGTCATCAATGTAAAGGTTTTTGCAGTATACTCATTTCTACAGTATCTCAATGAAACAAAAGTATTATTACATTCCACATAAGGTGCATGCACTTACATTTATAACCAAATCTACTGATGGGAAACGACCACGACTGACTAAATGTCCACTTTAATTAGCAATATGTACTAAACAGAGTAAAAATGTCGATCCTTCTATTATTTGATGTCAACTAACGTAAACAATAAACATAACAAAATCCTAGATGTTTATTGGGGCCAATTTTCAACAATGCTTATTGTTTGTTTTGTAAAAGTATTTATAACATCAACAAATCAAAGAAAGGGATGAACTAATTTAAAGTGTGTTTTCCAGCCTGTTTCGCATCGCTTGAAGTAAAAGTAGCTCAAACACAAGTAAACACAGTCGCCTCTTCACTCCTCTGTTCTCTGTTCAAGCTCACATCGGCGTGGAAATAATTGCTTTGACTGATTTTCTGTTCAATTTCCTATTATTTGTCTTCATGTTTTAAAGATTAGAAAAACACCTGCTGTATTTTGTTAAGTGTGTAAGTGTTCTTTTTTCTGCTCTAAATCACTTTTAAATTAATTTGACTTATATTTCATAGTAACATCTCTTTGGACTATTGTGTATACAGTAGAACTTTTATTTATAGTTGAGACGGGCATTGGTGGCTCAGTGGAAGCCGATGAAGAAGGCCTGGGTTCGGTTCCAACCCAAAACTCCAGCCATTGGATGCAGTACCAGATCTGATGGTTCGCTGTGGCGACCCCTCGATGGAAGCAGCTGAAAGAATAATAATTAGTTAACTTGGGAGAAATCAGATACAGATACAAGCTGCTTTGTGATTATGGATATTGAGTAGTGAGTTTGTTTTTCTCTCCCTTGTCCTTGTTTTGTTCTCTTTTGTTAACACTTACTTCCTGCTGAGGATTTTCGTGCCGTCTTATGCAAGCTACCTCTCAGTTTCCTCAACCTGCCATTTTTTCATGTTGTCTCAGGTTTTGTCACATGGCTTGCAAAGGTGTAATTTGAAGGGGTTCAATTAAAGCATTTCTGGCTTTTAGTTTCAATCTTTTGTTTATGAAATGCTTGAATGGTGGGTCACGACACTGTTTAAGTCTGAAACTCAGCTCAAGAAAGTCACACTTAGCTGGCAAGATAAATGATTTGACACTTACACACAATGATCTTTGAGGACAGAAAGCCAAGAGTAAGATAAAAGTGACCTTAAAATATATGAGGGGTGTTAAACCGGGATTTAAAATTCCTTGTGAATAAAGGGGTAAAACTGATTGACGTTCAAGCACAGTACACTTTAAGGAAGGCCGTACATCCATGAAATCGATGGATAACTTGTCGCCAGCTTACGGAAGAGACGCATCTGTCTGTGTACACACAATCACAATTCACCTTCTGTAAAGGAACTTGGATGGGAGTTACTGCCCCATTCCCCATGCAGTCCTGACCTCGCTCCAAGACATTTCCACATGTCTGATCATGGCTCTAAAGTACTAAGAATACTTTCTACCTTGATGGTGTCCAAGCACTAATGAAACACTGGGAGAAGTGCATTAGTACAGCAGGGGATTATATAGAGAAATAAAGGGAGTTTTTACTCTCATAACTGTACAGTGAAACCTCGGATTACGAGCATAATTCGTTCCGGAAGTGGGCTCGTATTCCAAAACACTCGTAAACCAAATT
>JAQMYG010000003.1:4329973-4341522 GCA_030014215.1 Clariallabes teugelsi | reverse complement strand
GTCTTATCAGGATTAAGCAGAAGGAAGTTAATTAACATCCAATCTCTTATGTCCTGCACACATTGCTCAACTTTAGTGAGCTGGTTTTTCTCGTCTGGTTTTGCTTACACTTATAACTGTGTGTCGTCAGCATAACAATAAAAACTAATACCATGCTTACGAATTATGTTGCCTAGAGGAAGCATTTAAAGAGAAAAAAGCAATGGGCCTAAAACTGAACCCTGTGGAACACCAAACTCGACTAGAGAACATGCAGAATAATCACCATTTAAGTCTACATACTGATAACGATCAGTCAAATAGGATCTGAGCCACGAATGGGCCGTTCCCTTAATTCCTACTACATTTTCTAATCTGTGGAGAAGAATACTATGATCAATAGTGTCAAAAGCTGCACTGCGGTCGAGTAACACAAGTACAGTATAGTGACGCAACCCTGATCAGAGGCCAATAGGAGGGCATTTACTACTTTAACAAGTGCTGTCTCTGTGCTGTGATGAGGCCTAAATCCTGACTTGGATTTGGGAACATACCCACTGATGAGTGAAAAGTTAATTATTTTCAACAGGGATTCTGTTATTGCTGGTACTATCTGCTTGAGAAAATGTGTCGGTATAGGATCTAATACACAGGTTGACGATTTTGAAGAAGAGATGAGTGAAATTAGTTCACTCTCTTCAAGGGGAGTAAAGTATTCTAGGTTCTGATGTGATGTGGTTAGTTTATCATCTGTATAACCTAAATTGTCTGGTTTCAAAGCCTGATTTTTTTTTGCCTAATATTACTCACTACTGTATGTTGTTGTTTTCTGCAGTGGTCTTGTTTCTAGTTAATTTGGCTATGGTATTAAATAAAAAAATCTAGGATTATTTTTGTTATTTTCAATAAGAGTGGAGAGATACAATGATCTAGCATCACTGAAAGCTTTTCTATAGTTCAGGATGCTCTCCTTCCATGCTATTTGGAATACTCGCAATTTAGTTTGACGCCATTTGCGATCTAATTTCCGAGCGGCCTGTTTTAAAGTGCGCGTGTGATCGTTATACCAGGGAGCGAGTTTCTTATCTCTAATCATTTTCCTTTTAACTGGAGCTACATTATCTAAGGTATAACGAAATGTCGACTCTAAATATTCAGTCGCCTGATCGAGTTCTATGGAGTCAGACGGCGATTCAATCAAACTTGATAACTCTGGTAGATTATTGATAAAGCTCTGTGTGGTATTTGATGTGAACGTATGTTTAAAGCTGTAGTGCGGCGCTGTGCGTACATTATTACTATGACACACTTTGAGACAAGACAGCGATCTGAGATAGCTTTAGACTGTGGAATTGTGGTTATATTTCTTATACTTAATCCGAAGGATAATATTAAATCTAAAGTGTGACCCGCTTTATGAGTGGGTCCTACTACACACTGATTTACTGAGTCCAGTATGGACATACAGTAAATGCAGTTCTCAGAGGGTCTTCTGCATTCTCAAAATTAATATTAAAGTCTCCAGAAATTAACACTTTGTCTACAGAGACGACAAGGTTCGAGAGGAAATCTGCAAATTCATAGAGTACGGCCCTGGAGGTCTGTAACTGATAATTAGTGGATATGTGAATCCGGTGCACAGGTGTGTGTATTCTATAAGAGGAATAGAAACATCTAGGAGTGGGTCATGAGACTGCCCGGTCCATTTTAATTGATTGGTATTAAATGTGACATGTCCAGTAGGGGGTCATATTTTGTTGAAGCCAGACAGATTTCATGTTGTCATGTTGCCTGGATACGACACTATAGATCGAAAGGTTGTTTTAGATTTGTAGCTCAATACTGTTTGCAAATACTTTGACCATGAACTTGACATTAAATGTATTACCTGATCTTTATTTGAGATCTTTGAGTCAATGTAGAGTGCTTCCTGCTTGATACTATGTCCAGCATATCTGTTGAGTTATCGCACTCTGTGTGTGTGTGTGTGTGTGTGTGTGTGTGTGTGTGTGTGCCACTAAATACACAGAATGACACAGCGCTGTTTCTTTAAAAAGCACCTAGCGCTGTTTTATTGGGTTATCCATCCTTCTGGCTTCCACTGTAGTCCTATATCATGTATTTACTCAGGCCTATTCTGCTTGTTACACAATGAAAGGCTGTCTATTCACCAGTATTTGATATATGCCTGTATATTCAGCTGCGTGAAGCAGATCTGTATGCTCTGTGATTTGCTCTTCATTGAGGCCTGACGTAACCGTTTCCTGCCTAACCCCACATTTGTCTATTGAACTCAGGCTGGCATTGGCTCACCGATTAAGTACGAGCACCGGATGAGCTGCTTTTGTCTCTATAACAAGTGCCACACTGCCAGAGCCACCTATTTACAGAGTGACAGAATGTGGCTTTCTCAAGCTATTTTTAGAGCGCACTGCACCCCACATCCCCCCCATCCCCCACCGTCGTCCTTTCTGTCCCTGTTTGCTGTACACTAAATCCTACGGGCTGCCCTTCATCTCCGCTTACAGCCTGCATGTAAACAAAGTGCTCATTGCACCCAAAAGTTACAGGCAAGCCATCAATATTCAGAACGCATTTCAGATTATTTACACTTACGATCACTGTAGGCTGTCTGAGGATACAGGAAAATGCATCGTCTTGTGTGTGGGATTATGTAGCTCATAAAAGGGACAAATGCAGTAAGGCGATACACTTATGATTATATATCTTTTGTTAAATGGAAGAAGATTAGACCTAAAACTGAGGAACAGAAATGTACACCAATTGTCCAGGTAACTGCTGAGTTAATAAGGATTTACACTCTAGGGGCATGCTTTAAAAAAATAAATAAATAAAAGAAAATCAGTGTTTAATTACAGTAGGTGTTACTGTTACCTGTATGGTGTTGATTATTTTTCTATAACTACATGTGCATGCATGCCAAGTTAAAATAAAAAAGAAATTTAGAAAATACAGCTTGTCATGCTTAAAAAAACAACAATAATAATAACAATAATAGTAGTAGTAATAATAATACCAATAATAATAATAATAATAATAATAATAATACCAATAAAATAGTAGCAATAATAATAATAATCATAATAATAATGTTGTTATTATTATTATTATTATTATTATTATTATTATTATTATAAATAAATTAATCACAAAACGCAAACTCCAGTATGAAAATGACTTCTCCAAGCTGAAAGTTAGACCTTTGACACAAGAGGCTCATTACATAACTAATAAATTCAGAAAAATTTACTGTATCAGTGACCTAATATAATAATTGCTTAATTCCATTTATGCATTACAATAAAACCATCACATTACAATAAACTGTGATTTCCATCTTCACGACACACTTAGAGAAACTTAATAAAGACCTTCGACCCAATCAGATTTGAGAATTCAACTCGAAGCTCCTAAAACCAAATAATAAGATGGATTTGTTTGATGGAATATATATAGAGTATGAGGAAGATTTCATTTCCAGTTTGCTCCTTTAAGCAGGCTGTCGAGCTTAAAGCAAACTTATGAGCAGCTCATGAAGCGTATATATCAACAGGTCCCATATGGGTGCTGGAGCTCAGATATGGATTGAAGTTTCCTCACCAGCCACTGAGTCTACGCCAAAATCAATACGTTCCATTCAGAAGCCGTGGAGCCGAGACGAGAAGCGGCGGTTTAGGATTTAATAGCCTCTTGCAGGAGTCGAACGAGAATCTAAAATAACAAAAATACTAAAAAATCTGCACACCAGACACTTGTGTAACCTCAAAGGTTAGAATAACATAGCAGATACAGTAGATAGATGGAGTGTGTAATGTGACACTGAAGATGAGGTCAATAGGGTGTAATGGTAGACCAGTATAACACTATACTACGGTGAAGGGACCTTAAAATCGTTACACCATTATACTTAGGGTGTAAGGTATTATAACTGATGATGTCATGAAATAAGCTTTCTTTAAAATATGCTTAAGAAAAAAACAAAAAACATCAAACACATCAGGTAAAAAGGGGAGAGAAAAAAAAGTGCTGTTGAGCACAAATACATGAGCAACAAGTTTAATATCTAGATCAGAATTGCAAATTTTACACATTTTTTTAAACAATAGTTAAACAGGTTAACAATCAAGAATTCAATGATAATTAATTATTAGTAATAACTTTTTTTTTTTTTTTTTTTTTAGATTATTTTAGTTTTATTTAAATCATGAAGAAAGTTTAACATAGCACAAAAAGTTTCAATAATAATGATAATGCAACTAATAATAATTTCAGAAACAAGGCTATTAAAAATACTGTTCATGATTCTGTCCTCATTTAAAAACAAGGCTACGATCAATACTTTATTTTCAAAAAGTTTAAAATACTGCACGTCACCTGACTGCAGATGTACCTTTATGTGGTGTACAAGTCAATAGATATGTCAGCTACAGAGGAATATTATGCAAAACAAACATTATCAGTTAATAACATTTTACTCGGTTCTATTCTTAGTGATAATTCAGTGATTGATGATTAGTCTAGATTTTGTCCAGGTCAAAGTTTATGAAAATAAATGCATGGACTTTGCATGGAGTCTGCATGTTCTCCCAGTGCTTGGTGGGTTTCCTCTGGGTACTCCGGTTTCCTCCCACAGTCCAAAAAAAGGCAGTTTAGGCTAACTGACGTTCCCAAATTGCCTGTGTTTGTGTGTGTGTCTGTGTACCTCCACTTCATGCCTAAAGTCTCCTGGGATAGGCTCCAGTCCCCCCTGTATACAGGATAAGCGGTATAGGAGATGAATGAAATAGTCTCAAGTTTGAGCATTTTGTAACAGAGAAAGATTTTAGGAAAGACTGTTTTTGTTTTAATTTGTTAACCTACTTATTAATCATTGTTTAACTCTTTGTAGATTATTTTCTAATAATTTTCTAATAATTTTATAATACATTCATAGTTAGTTATAGTTAAGTTATAGTTATAGTTATAGTTTTTTTAAAATCTATTTCTATTTTTGTAGTTTATTTTCTAATAATGATTGATTTGAAGCATGCCACAAAATGCTTCAAATCAAGGCAGACCAGGTTTAACTATTTCTTTATTTAATTTAGGGCAGAATGGAAGTATACTGTATGTTCACCCTTTTAAAAAGTTATAAATTGTGATGTGATATGCCAAAAGCTATGTTTTTTACATTTACACTAGACGACTAGATTTACTCTGTCAGTCCAGTTGGAGTGATCCGCAGTCCTGTTTTACCTTGACACCATTGTGTGCATCAGCTACATTAATGCCTGTCTGCATGTGTTTGGTGTGAAAACAAAAAAGGCAATTCGCACTTACCGAAGTCCCCCATCACACGCAGCCTGAGGAGGAGTGGTTGCCATGGTACCCATGCTTGCTTTTTCATTGGACGCTGGCTCTTGAATAGCTTTATTAATTGAAGTATTGATTAGTTGTTTAATCCGGAGCGCAGGTGCACATGTGTTAGCTTTGTTTCAGTGTTGCTGTTCAAGAGGATTTAAACAAAGAAATCTATGCATGGGCAAAACTCTCAGACTAAACCTGTACATAAACAACATAAATATATCCAGTATACAGATGACCTATGACCCGGATCAATGTACTGAATATGCTTCTTTTATTGAAGCTGGACAGTGTGTTCTACAATCATTCTGCCCTTAAAAAAAGTCAGTTTAAAAATGCATTGCAATATAGCCAATGGCAGTCCTGTACATGATGAGCTCATGTGTAATCTCTGACTGCATCTGTACCTCCTTAGAGCTGTTTCTATTTAATACAGAGGAATGTTTATTCTAGTTAAAGTAGTTCCGCCGGTATTCATATTGCATTCCTTATAATCTTTGACGTTTTTACACAAGCAGTTGTGATTTATTATTATTATCTCCTTATTAGCTACACATATCCTTCCGCGACTGCCGGAGCTGGCGACAGTAAGTAACAGTTAGTGTAATTAACAGGGGTGAAAATACTGTAGTTTTAAACTCCTTATCGGTACTATGTAGCCAAAAAGTAAGGAGAATAAATCATGAACAGTCCTGAGAAACATCCAAAATGTATTTTATACTTCCACTTTAGTACTTCTACTGCTTTAGAGTATCAGCTAACTTCATGGTTTAACAAGGTTAAATCCCAAATGTTGATAAATAGAATGCTAGCATGATATGCAGGGTGTACAATCCCTTGTTCCATACATCAAGTAGTGCACTTGATAAGGGGTTAGAGAAGTATTTGTGATTCAGCCTTGTATTAGAAGCTAGCTAGTTTTGTAGCTTGTGAACAGAACAACATGGACGAATCAGAGGCAATTCAGAATGATTGAAGGCGGTTATTAAAGAGACAAAGTATTGTTTAAGATGATGTAATGTTATCAGATGTGCTTCCATGACTGGTTATGAATGTGGGCTTTGGCATGTAGCTGCTTTCTCTTGAGTACTGTAGACCGCATAGACCTACTTTCACTAATGCTGGTGACCAACAGTTAGTTTAGTTAATGGATGTTAAAACACTCGTTATGCAAAATTTATACATGTCCCAATTCTGTTATGCTTTATATTATCATCATGACCAGGTTATCCCTTATATGGAGTTTTTGTTGCCTGATAGCTTGGCCATATTGCAGGGCTCTGGAAACCTGAGCATGAACATGTATTCTTTTTGAAAGGATTCTAATGCAAATACATCTGACATCCTGCATACAGAATGCTCAACACAATAAATAAACATATACAATATATAGATATGGTGCAGAATAGAGTAGACTGTTTTGATGCATTAACATCCAAACATTTTTTTTTTTATTATTTCCTTTGTGTCTGCTGGTGTGCTTCACATGAGGTCTGTATCTAATGGAGTTAGCTGTCATACTATATTGGTCCTTATCATTGCCTCGAATCACTGCAAAGTGCACCATAAAACATCCTCAAAGTGCAGTTGGTCTTGCGAAAGAGTGCATGCAGTGATGGCGTGATAGCGTGATGCAGAGCAACGTGTGTTGTCCCTGTGTTCCTTTCATCCTCTCATGATTGTAACAATACTCAAATAGACCACAGCAAGGGGAAAAAAATAAAACGTACACAACCGTTTTTAGCTCTCTAGACGTGTGACCTTGCTCACCCTAATTGAGTGGCTTCTGCCAGTGGTGATTGTTCTCTTTACTCATCAGGGAACCAGTGTGGAAAATGTTTTAAGAGCACTCTCTATTGATGCTTTCCCTTTAGGTGCTTTGTCAGTAATTAAAGTTCTTTTAATTCCTGTATAAAGCCAGAACAATTAGTGTAGACATACAGTATGTGGTTTTTATATTGTTATTAAGCATGTGTTTTTATTTATTATTTATTTATTTATTTATTTTTTGCTGGGGGCGGGGGAGAGCCTTTTGGGATTCTTAGGAAAATTTTGTATATATTTGTTGGAAGTAATTAGACAAAATACTAAAATAATATTTTCCACCTTAAACAATAATTAATTCAACATTTTTTTTCTCCTCCATAATTTCAGATTCATATATATAAAGTCAAAATATAAAAATAAAAATACCATTTAAAATAAAAATACCATTTATGTATAATATGTATAATTTTGTATTTTAATATTTTTATTTTAATATTTATATATATATCAAAATATATATGTCAAAATATTAAAATAAAAATACCATTTATGTATAATCTGAAAATATGGAGGAAAAAAAAAAGAATAATTATTGTTTGAGGTGGAAAAGTTTTTGCCAATCTCACATATTAAATAAAATTATTAGAAATTATAAAATGTTTTTTGCTTAACATGGTGAAATGTATAGATGCTTAGATTATTAAAATGTATTTTTTATCAAATAAAATTTTTTTGTATTTTTTATCAAATAAAAAAATATTTTTCAAAAATAATAAAAAAAAATAAGGAGGAAACAGGTAGAAAACTCTTATTGCAAAAAAAAAATAAATACATTCAACAATGTTTTATTCATAAAATGGGTAACAATGCTTTGCACCAGGTGAATTAATCTCATGCTTTAAGACACTTTCAAACTTAAAGACATGGTTAAAATAAAAGAATAAAAGCACACAGCAGTTTGTACTATAATCTTGCTACCCACTGTACAGCTGGTAGAGTGAGTAACGTCACAGTTGGCAAACGTTAAATCATTCATGTCAATGGGAAAAATAAGGGATGAAAAAGTACAACACAAGTACAACTGTAGTGACTGCAAATATTACACAAGAACTACACACCCGATCTGAACCAACATGCCGGAGTTGTAGCTGTATCGATGTGCCAAAAGCACTGAGCGCAGAAACAGTGCCAAAATACATAACAACAACAACAACAACAAAACAAAAAAAAATCATAAAAAGGATGTATCTTACAAGAACAGGATAAACAAAGTAACAATAGTGACTGCGTGTTATATTTTTGCTAACACAGATTAGGATGTTATAACCATTTACAGTACTATAGTAGAGTGTGATGCAAATATTAGTGACTTTCAAAATATGATTAATCTGCTACTAGTATTACAGAAGTGTTATGCTATTTAAATATCACGTTTATTGAGTTCATGAAACTCATCCTATGCGGAGATAAAAAGCACAAATTCTATAGAAGTAACAAGCTAACTAGCATTAATATTATATACATATATTGTCAAGAGTATTTGGACAAACCTGCAATGACATTGTATCCAAATACATATACTTCAATACATTGTATCCAATTTTTTTTTTTAGATACAACAGCTTCCAGTTTTCTTGAAAGGCTGTCAGAATGCTCAATACAATAAATAAACATATACAGTATATAGATCACGTGTCCGATCACGTGCGTAAGATTTTGTGTTTCTGTGGGAATTCATTCTGTAGAGCATTTATGAGGTCAGGCGCTGATGTTGGATGAGAAGGCCTGGCTCGCAATCTCCGTTCTATTTCATCCCAAAGGTGCTCGATGGGGTTGAGTTCAATCAGGGCTCTGTGTTAGGGCCAGTCAAGTTCTTCCATGCTGAACTCATCAAACCACGACTTTATAGTCCTTGCTTTGTGCACTGCAGCACAGTCATGTTGGAATAGAAAAGCGCCTTCACCAGCATAGCATTGTCCAAGATATCTTGGTATGCTGAATCATTAAGATGTGGATAAGGTGCCTGATTGAAACACCTGAAATCAATGATTAAAAGGTTTGGTCAAATTCGTTTGTTTATATGGTATTGTGTTGGGTTAAGGGGTACGGACAGGGCTGTTGTAAACAAAAAGAGCACCACTGAAACTGGGGTAGGCTTTCTGAAAAACTGTATAGATCTTTCAGTGTTAAACTAGCATGCTAACTCTTGCAGTAAGAAGATAACAAAATGATCACATCTGATTGTTTTCTTTTTCTGATCTCTGATTGGTAGCCTGCCACCATGTAGTCAGACTCTTGCATGCTTTATGAACAGTTTCAACAACAAGAATTGTCGCCTTTAAAAAAAAAAAAAAAAAAAAAAGTGGTGATACTGTAGATATTCAGGCGCAAGTAATACCCAGAGATATTTGTAATTAACATAAAGTATATACTGTAAAATACACCCATACTGTATACTGTATAATGGGTGTGATGCATAAAATAATATTTGATATGGATATATTTGTTTGTCATGTATTGTCACATGCTTGCCTTTGCTTGTTTCCATTACTCCGATCACGTGTGTCAGTTTTGCGTTTAAGCTTTTGATAAAACATACCCTGATCACTTAATATAAAAGACCAATTATGCACCTTAACCTTGCACCTAAGCCTTGAATTTGCTCTACTTCCTGGTTATGAGCCTCGTCTGTTTTTTGTTTTGTTCATTCAGTAGACTGCTCTTGTACTGTATAATGCTCTCGTCTCCTGCTTGGAACTTTGACACTGAGTTGTGAATTTCCTAAAGTAAATACCACGCTGCATTTACTCGTGTGTGCCCTTCCTCGAACTGCATGGTACAAAATAAACCTTGGGCTGCTTTTCTTAGGAACTTTAAAGGCACCATGTACATAACGACCCATTAAGGCTGTTTATAGTGGAGGCTGGCTGGGAACCAAATTCCTCTCTATAAATAGGATGGATGTTACATGGAAGCCCTGCGAAATGGCCCCCCGTGACCCTAACAAGACACTAACAAAAACCAAAGAATCAAGCATTTACTTTACAAAGATAATACTTTTTCTTTTCTCGATTTACCATTCTGCTGCGTCATCAGATTCCTGTCGTTTTCTGACAATTGGGAAAAATGCCATTAATGCTTCCCATAATGCCAAGCTGTGACAATAACGATAAGGGACTGCCTGAGCGTGTGGATTATCAGTTTATTGTAGTACGTAGTGTGTTGACAGTGACAGTAATCCATTAAGAGCAAGATTATGAAGCGCGGATGATGGATGAGCCACTGACTTTGGGATTAATACTGGCGCCTCGGCAGAGTGACAGAGCAAAAACTTTGAGAAAAAAGTGAACAAACCATCCAGCCACCCGATGTATATGTGAAGACAGGCATTTTTGGCTCTTTATTTTTTGCCGGCGCACTGTTCTGTCCATTAGGAATGAAAGGAATTAAATCGATTAAGATGTTAGTCCATTAGTCGGGAGCTTTAATTGTTGCGACTGGAGTTCATTATCGGATTTCAGAACAGACACTTATCACGACTGATACAACATCATAATTAAAATTTAATTAGTAAATCAGTACTTTTACTTCCTTAATAACTTCCTTTTTTGTTTTTTTACCCTGCTGGCGTCCTCTCTTTCTCTTTCACCGTGTGATGTCTTTGCTACATGGTGTCTGAAACGTCTCTCTCAATACCTTGGTCTCTCCAAAGTATAATCAATACAGTAGACGCAGAGACACTGAGCCGGAACATTAGGCAAGCATAATTGCTCCGCAAATGGGGATGGTATTGAATCATGTCTAATTAAAGAATCAGATACACAACGGCATGTTGAGTCTGAAATGAGACGGAGCGTGTGGTGGGTTCAGAGACGAGATGCTGTAAAATGATTGTTTGATCATGATTTATTCCATCTGACACTTTATAGAAAGTTGACGAAGCACAGTGGAGCACTTTTTATTTCTTCCCGATTACATAATGATGATGCTCAATGAAGTGAAAGCTCACCCTATTAAAAGGAGAGAGCCCTGGAGATACACCAATCATCCAGAACATTAAAGTGCTAAAAACATTAAGGCCAATATTATGTAGCGTCCAATTGTGACACCAAAACAGCTCTGACGCCTCGGAGTTTGACTCTACATGACCTCTGAAGGCGTGCTGGTGGTGTCTGGCACCAGGATGTTAGCAGGAGATCCTTTATGTGCTGTAAGTTGTAAGGTGGGGTCACCATGGATCAGACTTGTTTATTCAGCATTTGTATTAGAAATATTGGCTTTATTACCTTATTTTAATGCCTAGTTACTTTTCACCCACCCTGTATATAATTGATAATCAATATTACTGTAATGTTGGGTTTATGTGCATGGAGTTTGCATGTTCTCCCCGTTTCCTCCGAGTACTCCGGTTTCCTCCCACAGTCCAAAGACATGCAAAT
>JAQMYG010000003.1:4260756-4281506 GCA_030014215.1 Clariallabes teugelsi | reverse complement strand
CAGCAGAATTACCAAACAATACTCTACAGTTATCAAACGCAGCAGAATTACCAAACAATACTCTACAGTTACCAAACGCAGCAGAATTACCAAACAATACTCTACAGTTACCAAACACAGCAGAATTACCAAACAATACTCTACAGTTATCAAACACAGCAGAATTACCAAACAATATTGTACAGTTACCAAACGCAACAGAATTACCAAACAATATTGTACAGTTATCAAACACAGCAGAATTACCAAAGCACACTTACAGTACAAAACATTACACAATTACCAAACACAACACAAACCCAAACAACCCAACATTTACATATATTTTACCAGGAAGTCTCACTGAGCGCACTCACCACATTCTTTATGATGGCCTTACAATCTTTAATGAATATTTATGTGTCCAATTAAAATTTTTAATGCAAATCATTTCATGAGCAACGTGCATTTAAAAGAAAATGCAGCCCGGTAAAAACTCTCGGTGTCTTAAAAAGCAACTACCGTCTTAGCATTAAAAGCAAACTTAAACGCAGCAGGATTACAAACACAGCACAGCAACAAAATAACACTGGACCATTCTAAAACATCACAGCACAGTTACACAACACAGTACAGCAACAAAATAAACCCACACATTTGCACAACTGCAAATCACAGTTAAGCACAGCATTGTTACTGTATGTACACAATAAATGAACACAGCACCTTTACCAAATACGGCATAATTGTGATACAACACAGCAGTTATAAGGTAAAAGAAAGCAGCACCGCAACACAACACAACACAACACAACACAACACAGTTAAAGAGAGCACAGTGTAGCACAGTTATAAATCATAGCTTAGCACAGCATCATTATAAATCAGCATAAATTTCACTATAGTGTGTTAGAGCATAGTACAATACATACAGTATTTTAATACATAAATAGCAAAAGAAAGTTATTTTAACAATTTTTATATTAAAAACATTGTGTAATACAAAATACAAAACAGTTTCTGAGAAGAAAGCCTAGATTTTCAGTCCAGTGATCTAATTAGATTCTCTGAGCCCCCAGGGTACATTAGAGCCCTAGTCATTGCATTAGATGACTGAGTGGCAGTTATATGGGACTGTTGTGTTAGTGCAGAGCAGTCACCCAAATTCACCATGTTCACAGCGTTCAGCTCCAACCGCAATGCGGGGAACCAGAACTGCAGGACACCGCTCATTACCGGCACCGTAGTCCTGCTGGCAAGGAAAGTGAAGATACAGTATATAATCAGATACTTCCGCTTACACAGGCATGGATATGTATGCCAGGCCATGCTGATTGCACACACACACACACACACACACACACACACACATATAGCTGTTGACCGTGCCAAGATCTAGTTCTCTTTTTCTTTCTCAGACGGGAAAAGTCAAATTTCATCCAAGTCAAACCTGAAGTTTCTTTTTTGACAAGCTGAGCAACATGACTCAATAAAGTGAGTATAGCAGCCAGTGACGGCTCATGGATCTCTACTGGTGACTTTGATTAAGGGAGATGTATAGTTGCTTTCTGTATTCTCTTTGTTTCAGGGGCATTTTAGAGAGATGAGAGCGACTACAGAGAAAGAGCAGGTAAGGTTCAGCGATGCACTTGAGCCTTCATATGGCTTTGACATTTGTTCATACCAGTTTGTTATTCTTCTATGTTGGAAATGTTACACTGACCATAGTATTTAGCTTCCAGTTGATCATGTAGATCTACCATAAGGTCGTTTTGTAGGTATAATTACTCAGACTCCTCAAAATATACTCGACCAAAACATGGTATTGGTGCTAAAAAGAGTCTCACCTCCTGTAGGTAAACAGTAAATTTTCAGACAGGGTTTTATAACACTATTTTTCATAATACTTAATGTTTCTTATCTCCCAATCCATGCTTCGTTTTCTGTAAATATGCATACACATTTATATTTTAATCAGATAAAAAAAAAAACACACACATTTGCTAAATACAATTTCATGCCTTTTATGTTCGTAGTGTCCGTAACATTTTAATGATCTTAATGTAAATCTTTTAATGATCTTAACTGTCATTCCGATGAAAATTTTTATTTAGTTTTCACCTGAAAAGACATAACCCTGAAAAAGTGTATTATTCTAAAAAGCAAAATTAAGATATTGCCATATGAATTTTACATGGTTACGGACACTACACATTTTTTTTTTTTTTAAAGCTTTTACCAAAAAAGGGGAGTGCTTTAAGCAACGCTTCACAGGTCATATGCTTCTAAAAGCTTACACCAATTTTAGTATAAATAATCACATTTTATTTACTATTTGCATTTTGAATGATTATTATTTGAAGTGAGAGAGTATAACGCTGAAAAATGGCCATTTTTGGGACACATAAAATCATCTCTCCAAAACGGCTGAAGTTATCAACTTGAATTTTTTTATGGAAGCAAGATTGGTCACTTCGATGTTGCATAAACTTTAGAAATAGCTTCTTTGGCACACATATTTTCTGTATTATATGTATAAAATAAAATAAAATCAGCACCAATACTGTGTTTTGGCCGGCTGTATCTGACCATTCTTGTTCAAGTCACATGACCACGTATCAAACATACTTTATGTCCGATCTAGGACCAGATTTGTTCATTCAGACAGCCCTAAAAAAATCTAATCTGTCTCACATTAGGGTAAAAAATTTGATTTTAATCACTTCAGACTGGTAATGTGAACAAGTGAATGTTTTGTCATTGTCTTTTTATTTATTCTTTGTTTTATTGCTGTCTTCTCTTTTCTAGGCAGTGTAGCTTAAATGGAGCCAAGAGACCTCCTGTCAAAGCAAGAAGGGACCATTTGTTGTACGCAACACAACCACCTTCATTACTGCTCTCCAACACACACCTTTCTAAACTGCACACAAACACACACGCTGAGGAGGTGACGCCAAGATGCCAAAGCAAGTCTAACAGAAGAGAAGGTTACACTTTGTGGTCAGAGTTGCTTATCATGCAAGTAGCTGACAAAAAAATAATAATAATAATGCAGAATAACAAAAATCAATGTCGCCAGTTTATTTTTGATGAATTATAATTTGAAGAGTCGCATGCAATATGTGTTGTGTACCTTCTGATGACCGTGGCTTCATTCTTTTAAAATTTTAATTGCAATGACTTAAATGTGATGCGTAATGACAAAACATAAGATACACAAAAATACAGCAAAAATACCACTGAGACTATTGCAAGCCATAATGCAAATACAGTTACTCTTTTTTATTTCTTAAAAAAAAAATTTTTAAGCACTGACTGTGGTGTATAGACATTACCTTCTGGCCAAAAATGTGCATGTGGTGGCCTGGGAAAACCTTTCACACGATAAACGTATTATTATACTATTAATATTATTATTATACATTATATTACATATAGTTCTAAAAATGTGCAAAATGTTTCAAGTACATTTCCTGCATTTTTAAAACATGCTTCCCACCAAAATGAAAAGTAAAAAAAAAAAATCCCTTGTCTAGCAAAGATTTTGAGATTTCTTACCAAACATGATGTTTGCCGGAAGAAAGCCTACATTTTGAAAGTGAATATATATAAAAATAACTTAATATTTAAGAGCTTTTTTTGTTTAAAAAAAAAAAAAAAAAAAAGTGTATTCGTGTCAAAGTTTCACCTTGTCGTCTCAGGATGTTTTATTTTTTTGTTGTTGTTGCCATCATCACCTTGCTCATTAGGGACAAAATGGTAAAGCTAAAAATGTATATATTTAAGCAATATCACACAAGAGGGAGTGCTGTATTGCTGAATATATCACAGCTGTAATGCCTTCAACCGCATCACTGCCGTCCTATACCCAGCAATACAGCACGACCTCGAATGTGTACAAAGTCAGGAACTTGATCAGGGGTTGGAGAACAGTTTGGAATTCAGTTAGGACCTAGTTAGCATTTTAGCCATTCATAAAAGAACACTGATGGTTCAGATGCATTTTAGAGCCACTTAGAAGCAATTATGAAGAAGTCAAAGTGTATATATATATATTTTAAGATAACATAATGTTATCAGACAGGGTTTTTTTTTGTTGCTGAAAGCGCTTCTGTGGGCAGTTGTTGTCTTCTCAGTATGTCAGACTGTACATGACCTACTTTCACCCATGCTGCAACCGACAGTTAGTGTAATTAACGGTTATTATAACACCTGTGATGAATATAGTACTGTATATAGAATATAGTCCCAGTGGTGGCACCATCCATTATCACCACTCATGGAATGCTTCTTGTCCAATCAGATTGCTCGGTTGGAACTGACTGGTCTATAATTTTCAATTTATATTCAGAATTTTTACTTCTGTGAAGCTGCTTTGCAACAATGTAATTTCTATAATGTAAGTTCTATACGAATTGAATTGAATTGAAAAAAAGAGGGCTGTTTTCCATTTAAGTTTTCCCTGACCACCACATGTAATATTTTCAATGTCCAACTTTATTGACTTTCAGCTTTAATGTCCTGTAATGTTTTACAGTTACATTTTTACAGTTTCTTTTATGTGACCAAACCAAAAATATTACGCAATGACTAATAGTTTGTAAAAGATATATGAGGGGTGTTCAAGTCAAACCAGGACATTTAATTGTGCAGAATAACAGTTATGAGATAAAAAATAATCCCCTCCTACTGTACACTAATGCACTTATCCGAGTGTTTTTTCTAATGCTTTGATACTATCAAGGTAGAATGTTTTTTTAGTATGCCAGCACCATGATTGGACTGCCAGTTTCACATCTGAAACACTGGCCTCCCAGGAACTCCTTTAACGGCCTAAACATGTAGAAATGGCTAGGAGCGAGGTCAGGATTGTACGGTAGATTTGGCACCAATTTCCTGTAATGTGCAAGTGGTGTTGGTGAATGATCATATGTATAGTTCTCACAGACAGATGTGTCACTTCTACAAGCTGGTGACAAATTATCCATAGATTTTCAAGGATCAGTAGTTCTACTCGCTAAATGCTCATGGCTGCAGTGGCCCCCCGAGCCACCTTGGCCAGGATTGTTATCTACAGACCGACGTCTTTTTTTAAAATGTTTGCACCATTCAGATGTTTTACTGCGGCTAAGAGTCTCATCACCGGTGTTACGCCTTCATTCTTGAGTAATTTTGTCACAAGATCCATGTTGACTTGAACACCCCTCATATTTAAATATGACACTGAAAATGTCATTTCGGCCAAATGTTTATACAGATTTCAATGATTCTTGAATATTAGCCATATTACTGATACTGACTTAGCCAATGCAAACTGAGGTGCAACATAAAAAAATATATATATGGATATTTGTTTTTAATTAACAAAATGAGTAGCCTAATCCCTGGGCCACTGTGTCTTTTCCTTCTTTATTATACTGGGACAACAATAACTGATTGCTAAGTTACATTCTTGTACGATAATTCTCTCTCAGATGTTAAGTTAAGAAATTGAGTGAAATGGCTAAATGGTAGTCGTAGCATTAAAAAATCAGCCAGTGCAAGCACATTTCCCCCAAATATAAGCTAAATGTTCTCTCATTTACTCTACAACTCATGTTTGTAGATGTGTACTATTAATTTACCTCAGTTTAATATAATATTAGAATCAAATGTGAATTATTTAGTCGGTAGGTTATTATACACAGAACCTAATATATTTAAATAGCTAACAAAACTATTTAAATCGCAGTGGACCCAATCTCTTAATCCTGCAGTTTTTTAATAAAATGTACAACTGTTCAACAGTGTGAACAAAGATGCAAGAATATATGGTTATTCTTCTACCGCCTAAATGTCAATATGAAATCTTAAATTATTTTAAATAAATTTTGAAGAATCCTTTTATTGCTAGACACCCAATCTTAGCTAAGTTAGCTAGCTGGTACATTGGTACCTTGGCATACAAATGTAATCTGTTTTGGAGGTGAGTTCTTAAAAATAGGAAATAATATAAATGCAGATAATCTGTTCCAGCCACCCAAAAATATTACCAATTTCCAACACTTGAATCATATTTTTGCAATCAAAAACAATCAAATTAGAAAAGACATTTAGAAAAGACATGTAAATGAAGTAAAATATGAAATAAATAGATGTTAAACCTCACTTAACCTTAATTTATGATTCCTTTTGGCACCGCAAGAACCAAACTGAAAGTGGCCCCCTTTTCTTCTTGCTACCGTCCTTTGATAACATTCTTGGACGCATGGTACAATGTCTTCAGTAAATCTTGCACAAAATGCAAAAAAAAAAACACAAAAAATAGGCAAACTCGCTTTGCTTGAAGCAAACAATTTTTCATTGGCACCCAGACGTACGCACAACTTAGCCGGCGTTCAGTTCGGCACAGTTCGTTCAATCGGATACTATGTACTGTATGCTACGTATGCTGAGGCAAACTTCTTGCAAGATTTTTGTTCTTAAGGTGAAAATCTGTGAAGCGAGGTGTTCATATGCCGAGGTACCACTGTATTATTGGTTCACTAATTTCTGCTGAAAGATCAAGCAAGTCTGGCTAATTTAGATTTTTCAGCAGGGATTAGAGCTAGCATGCTGACATACAGTTGATTATTCAACTAATGGTAGCTAACAGTAGCTGAACTAGCTAACTGGCAAGAAATTAGCTACACTAGTCAGAGGTTAATGTTGGTAAACTGTAGATAAATTATTTAGCACTTAATGTTAGTTAGCTAGCTAATATTAGGTAACATTAGCTGCTTAAAATTAGCTAGCTGGTAATGTTAGCTGGCTTACTAAGAAAAAGCTCACCAGTCAGAATTTAATATTAGTTTAGAATAGCTTAATATAATGCATACTGTATGCTAGGTTGCAAAATCAACATTGAGAACTAACTAAAGATTTCTATGCTAATATTAGACACAAATAGCTATTTAAATGATTAGCTGACTAGGTCAAAGTTGGCTATCTAACAAAATACAAGTGAACTTATTTTAAATTTAGCTTGCTATGCTAGTTTGCTAGCCATCGTCAACCTCTAACAGGTAGTGTGTTTGAGTAAGGGAAGAGTGTGTGATTTTTAAGCCTGAATATACCAAGAAAACATCCCACCTCAATAATATGCCTTATTTTTGTTCTCTTGTAAAGGAAAATATTTTAATTTTTTATTCATTTTTATCCCCTTAACTTGAATTGTACATATGCCAAAACATATATTTCCAGCACTCTGGTACTTAGTTCATATGTTAAAAAAAAAAAAAAAAAGAATAATAGAAATTGTGACTTGTGAATGTGCGATTTAGATTTTCATTTCTATAACGAGAAAGCAAAACAGCACTTTCTGACGTGTGTGAGAAGCTAAAGCTAAAGGATGGGTTGTGAGTAAAAGAATTTACGTGCAATGTGGTGCTAACCACCGGAACGCTTTACCTGTAATGAGAGCTTAAAGCACATGGCGTGTACCCGTCGCGGAGCAGAGTGTGTACTGGAGTGTTTGGACAGAGAATGTGTGTGTTTGGTGTAGCACTGCTACTGCTCAGGAGTTTTAGTTTGATACTGACATAATTTATTGCTTCTAAACCTTCTTTCAATGTCTGTAAATTATAATTGCAAAGTAAACTCAGATGTCAATAACTGCAGATAATTTAAAGATTATTATTCCTGTATATGTATATTTGGTTATGTACTGTGCTATTGAGAATTTATTATAAAATAAAATGTTGTATTTTGTGTCAAATGTGTCGTCCCTTTAATTACGATGATTAAGAAGCCAAAACAAGAGCCTAGGACAAGACTATTTATAACCAAGCTTATCGACAAAAAGTAGAATTATATAAATACAATGACAAAAGCCCAGGTTTAGTGCATACTGGGAAATGAAGTCCGGAAAGACCCGTCAACATAAAGGTTCAGATACAAAACACAGAAACTACGACATGGAGCTCCCATTAGTAATAACCCCAACCTTGAACTAACACAGACTTGCCTGTGATTTTATTATATAAAATTACATTGCATTGATTTACATAAAATAGTCCATAATACCGAAACACCAAAAAAAATAAATAAATAATAATAATCATTATACAGTGCTGTGCAAAAGTCCTGAGCCACTACTTCATATTAAATTAAATTAAATTGGAACAAATGTTTTACTGCAACCGGCTGCAAAGAACCTAAATTTAAAAAATTGGTTGTTTATGTAACAAATGTAACTCATCAGCGACCTTATTTTTTTATTTCTTATTTATATCTGCCAAATGCCATAAATGTAATGTAAGAGGATCCCCATCCATGGATTGAGTGTATAAATGAGTGTAAATTTTTGTAATTATTTGTTTTTCATTCATCTTTGGAAATGTTATAATATTTTAAGATACTAGATTTTTTTTTCATGAGCTGTCAACCATAATCAAAATTTAAACAAACTTTTATTTTACATGTAAAGAATATAAATATACAAGGTTCCCTTTTTAAATTAAAAAATGAACTTTTTCATGAAATTTACATTTTTCAGGATGCACTGCATATAAGATATAAAAGCTACAGTAAATATCCAGCTAGTCATAAAAGTGACCATGAGGGTATGAAATAGCTAGAAAGATTCACAGCTTAGTTGGAAGAAGACATGTTTTATGAAAGACATGTCATAAGACATGTCAAATTATGACAAAAGACATGTTAGCAAGCATGAAAAAGTTTTTCTAGTCTAAGAGCTAATCCTATTTCATGTTGAAGCATGGTGCTAGTAGCATCACAATATTACCTTCGGCAAATATTACGGGCTCAGTGGGATAGATCGAAACGGTTTTTGAATTGGGGCATTATAATACAGTAATTACAGTATGTAACATTATATATTAAAATGATTGTAGTAGTGTTTAAAAAAATATACAGAAAAATATTAACTTTGTGTTTTCAAACTTTATTATTATTTTACATTGTATTGAGTTATTTTTACACTTTCACATTTTAATCAGTTTAATATTTTATACTGTAATACACATCTGAACATAACCATGTTTTCGACTGATTTGTTAGGGAACTTAAGGTGAAAAAAATAACTATAGATTTACAGTACACCACAGTGCTATTTAACTCTTGATTCAGATTTTTTTTATAGTAAAATGTTACCTGATCAATTGTACATACGAATAGCTGTATTATCCTGAGCATGAAATTATTTCAAAAGCATTTAGACCACCAGATGTCTTCCTGAGAGGATTAAGCTTGGGAGAAGCTCAGTGTGGAGTAAATGACGCCTGTCGTTGGCATGTTTTGTTGAGTTGTGCCTTGCTGTCTTGGACGATCCAACACTGCATACACCACCTGCACAAATAATCAAGCTTAAGGTTTAGTGCCTCAACAGTTTATATTATTATATTATAGTTTCTATTATTAACGCTGTAATTTTCCAAATTTGGTTAATCCACACAAGATATGACGTTTCCTTCTTGTGTTTTTTCACTTGAGCTTAAAAGCTTAGAAAATGTACAGTATGAGGGCAGCGAGAACACTTGAGCCATGCAGAAACAGCTAAAAAAAAAAAAGAAAAAAAAAAGAGGAAAATCAAGATATCGTAAATTTTTGGATAGAAAATTCCACCGAAGTGGATCAGCCACTGGTCCTGAGGGTGTGTTTAAGAGACAAGTTTCAAAGGGTGTTTTTTTATGGCGTGATAAATATGGATGCTTGTATTGCCCAGGCTCAAGTCACAAAATTACAACAGAAATAAATAGATAAAATATACAAAAACAAATATACAGTACACTGTTTTAACTGTGCAGTCAAAAATATAGCAACGCTAACTTAACTTCCTTTCACATATGATTTCCTTTTTCTTAAACAGGTGATTTACAGGTACATGCTTTATTTATATGCTTTACATACTGTATATCTTGTAGTTTTTTGTTCTTAGCCTTGCACTAGTAACATCTGGTCAGCGCTGACATTACTCGGTGTCTACTGACTGTAAAAGATATACAGTGTTCAATCACATGTACAATGTGTCTTTGTGTTACTGTCTCTATTGCTGTTGGATATCTGGAATTTCCTTCGGGATCAATAATCTATCTATCTATCTATCTATCTATCTATCTATCTAGTGATGAAAACTTGCGAAAAGATATGAAAGCAATAATAATAATAATAATAATAATAATTATAATAATTAAAGTGTAGACAAAGAAGAATCAGTTGATACAAGAAAAGAAAGAATGAAGAAGAATGAAGTTAATATAAAGTGGGATTGCACTGAATGTATGATTATGAATCTCTCTCTCTCTCTCTCTCTCTCTCTCTCTCTCTCATGCACAATTCTCTCTTAGCCATTAAGTGCACTTATGAATATAAAAGTAAATATTTTCTACATGTTAATATTCACATGTATTTGCCACTCGCTCTGTTAATGCTGTTAATACATTTGAATTTATTTTATTATGTTATCTATTATGACTGTTGCCAGCTTTGAAAATTTTTTACTAATATTGCAAAAATAATTTCTCTACAGCAGAGCTGCTGTCTTCAGTTGCTCTCACGTCACGTTTCCAATTTCTTGTGCTTTCGTGTTCAAAACTGTGGAAGAATCGAGCAAAAATCACAGAGCTCCAGAGTCTTTCTGAGGAGTCTTTTATTTTGAAGTCAAATCCCTTGCCCTGATTACACAGGTGTATTGTGGCCTTGTAATTCCGGAATGAAAGATGAGAGATATGGATCACGAAAGGAAGGGGGGCCCCAAAGAGACCTCTTATGTACAAGGACTAGTTCTGTGCTATGCGTCTACTGCTCTACATGGAGCTGCTGGAGAGTATGTACAGTAGGTGATTTGCCTGGTGGGTAAAGTAGGCTCTATTTCATTTTTTTTGGTGAATATTTCAAATGGCAGTTGTACCAACTGGAACAAATACAGTCACATCGATCTGTTGTTTCACCTTAACCCTGCAATGCTAAAATATACACAACCTGAGCCATGTGTATGGTGAATGTTAGATGAAATGGCTGGTTATGCACAACGATCTGTTTTGTGCGTGCATGCAGCACCTCTCACTCATTGTCTATACCGCTTTTTCCTATAGGTGTATACAGGGTCGCTGTAGGAGCCTGGAGCCTATCCCAGGAGACTTGTAGGGGTACGAGGTGGGGTACACCCTGGACAGGATGCCAAGCCATTGTAGAGCACACACACACACACACTACAGGCAATTTGGGAACACCAATTAGGCTAATCTTTGGACTGTGAGAGAAAACCCACCAAGCACAGGGAGAACATGCAAACTCCATGCACACTGACCGTGAGGCGGGAATCGAACCCGGACCCTGGAGGTGCAAGGCGACAGTACAGTGCTACAGTAATCACTAAGCACCCATGCCACTATCTTTTTACTCCAAGATGTAAAGTTGGCAACAATGTATACAGTATTAAAACCAAACCATCGGCCTGAGTAAAAATTTCCCTTTGGTATTAATAAGGTGTCTATCTGTATGTTTATCTATCCATCCATCCATCCATCAACATACATCAACCATTCTGAGTGCAGATATCCACAGAAAATGTTTAGGTAAAACAAATATCTAAGATCTAGTTCTGTACATTAGCCTCTTATCTCGAGCGACATAAAGTAATGAAGGAAAACTTTCAGTTTTAGAAAGTTGATTAGAAGAACATGAACTGATACAGAGTAGGAGACACTGTACTTACATCCACATTTGGTTTAACTCGAGCTGTGGCTACAGACAGGAAGAAAAAACAAACGTCAGTGACATGACCTGAGGAACCTCACTGAACATAATATCCAGACAGAATATGTAGAGAGAATACAGTATGTCCATCTTTACACTCTGGCAGGATGAGAACAGTACTAAGAGTAAGGCTAAGATCTCACAGCCATTTCGGGAGCGTGGTGGCGGGACGGGAGGCGACGGCCGGTGCTGATAACACCAGGAGGAACACCAGGCCAGAGCGAGAGCCAGAGGAAAACACAGAATAGCTGCAGCACAAACCATCAGCCTGTGAGAGAGGTTCCTCCCTGTGGACGCAGGATCTACTGCTGAAACAAGATGAGATGCAAGTTTGGCTTTGTGACAATTCATTTCATTCAACTGAAGTTATTTTTCAATTTTATATTGTTTATACACTGTTTATATTGTATATACAGTATATATAAACATAACACAATTAATTAACTTTAAGAAAAGACAGACATAATTTTCAATACACTTGAATTGTCCATTTGTCAACAATGGTTCAAATTCCCTCATTAAAAAATGTTTTAGGCTGAGGTTTCGAGCCAATAATTCACAGCTATCTTCACTTTTTCATCAGAACTGAATCTTCTTTCTCGTGGGGCTGCTTTCAGGGGACCAAACTAAGTCTGATGGAGTGAGATCAGGACTATAGGGAGGATACTTTACCACCTCAAAACGAAGGTTTTGCAGAGTGTCGACAGTGTGGGCAGAAGTGTGTGGACGTGGATGGTCATGCAAGGATATCGATCCTCTGTGTTTAATCCGAAGTTTAAAGCTTCAGCTGTTCAATAAGTGTCTCACTGTAACGAGCACTGTTGATTGTTAAACCTATTTAATGATAATGTTTTAATACTGTCCCTTGAGAATCCCAAAAAACTGTAAGCGTTAATGAATTTCCCAGCTGATTATCGACTTTTGAACATTTTCTCGAATGGCGATTGATGATGTTTCTGTTCCATACTCTGCCGTTTACTCTCAGGCTCATAGTGATGAATCCATGTCTCGTCATCAGTAATGATTCTCTTTAAAAAAAACTTTCACCTTCCTTATAGTATCGCTCTGAATTTAGTTTGGAGATACCCAAAAACTTCTGTTTAAACTCTTGTTTCGGCACCAAGGAACACCCTGAGATCACTGATGTTACACGTTCACACCTGCGCAACACTGACTGGGGAGACAGCAGCCTTGAACAGGAAGCACTAATAACACTTGTACTGTATATGTGTGTGTATATACTGTATAAGCAAAATTAGAAGAGATACATATGATACATACTGAATTGATTGGAGCTACTTGCAGTCACATTGATCAGCGTGACATGACCCTGACTGTTGCTCTCTTTCCATATGATGTTGCAATGGTACGGACCAGAATCTGATTGGTTGAGGTTGTGGATTTCGAGGACGAGGCGTGTGGTGTTGTGTGTGATGCTGGTGTTGGACAGTTGGACTCGTGGAGACGGATCGAGCAAAGCAAAATGTCCTTGGCTAATCCCCCATCCTCCTATCCAGTTCTGTGCACAGTGCTGGACATCACACGACACAGACACGCTACTCCCTTCAGGTTTGTTCAGAGTTCTTCGGGGGGCTAACACTGCGGGTATACACTCGCTCACACACACTGAAAGAGAATGAATTAAATGTGCAGTAAATCAAGGGAAGTCTGTATAGCAGGGATTTTCTTTTAAAAATTCATTATACAACACAGCTCTGTTGAATTCTCACGCATGTACGTACAGTAAGCCGTCTCCAGTGTCAGTGCTTTGTTCTTCCTTAAAATGAGAAGCTGTAATTTTGGTCTTATTTTAAAAGAAAGAAAAAAGGAAAGAGAGAGAATGAAGGCTGCTGAGGGAATTGAAATGAGAGCAGGATCTAACTAACACTTACGCTAAACACTTTAAGATGTACAGTTATCGGAAACCCTGGTTAATTATACTATCCTATCACTAATCCATGTAATAGCTCAACCCCGCCCGGTTTTTATTCCTTATTTACAGTACCACCTTTCAGATCTCTTCTAGAGCTTTCTCTTTTCTTTGAGAGAAAAAAATCACTCACATAAGGTGAAATGGTACAGTAGTTCCTCATTTCTGTGTTCGTAAAAAAAAAAAAGGTGATGTCTCTTTTAAAAAACACAAAATTATTCCCCAAAAAGGAGCTCAAACACTTTAGAATAAAAACAAACACATTTTTTTTGTTGCCAAACAACAACCCCATGAAAGAAACCGAGCAGCAGAAGTGTATGAATCTTACAGTACCTTGGAAATGTGACAAAATGGTCAGGATTCCAAACAAACATCCACTGAGAAGATTACTTGGCATCGTGTGTCATAAAAGTGTCCTTGAACATTCCTCAGATTGTTTCTAAAAAACTAAAACGGATAGTTTTTAGCGCGAGGCGTACAATCCATGACTGTAGCACACGATGAGTTCATCCTGCTTTCACTTGTGGTTAAAGTTCACTTCAGTTTCAGACTTTTTTAGTTTCATGTCCATTGTAAAGGCACTTCATAAGGAAGGAAGTCCACACTCATTTTTCCAAGTGGAAGAAACACATATCACGGGTTTCCTCTGCTCAGGGATTATTCCATCATAAAGAGCCTGCACATTTCCTTTACTGAAATATCAGTTAGATATACAGTAGGACACGGGTGTTCATTTTCACTTTAAAGAGACCTAATGATTGAACCTAATAAACTTGTTATAATTAAATTTAAACACCATTGAATTCATGGCACTGAATATTATTTCAGTATTTATTGTCTAATTGTTTTACGTACTCCAGGACTGGATACTTGGTTGGCTGAATCTAAATTATTATTTCCAATTGAAATAATAAAGAATAGTAGCTCATTAATGTTCATTTTGAACGTTTAATTAAAATAAAATGTAAATAATAATTGTTTATTTTTATTTCTTTTGGAAACCTTAATTACCTTGTTGTATATTATATTCTTTATTGTATTTAAAATGTTTTAAATAATGATTTTCACATTTAAAAAATCCTATTAACATTCTATTAAATATTGATTTTTAAAAAGCATTATTTAAAGTAAAATAAAGTTTTACATTATTTAAAGCATTATTTAAATTAAATAAAGTTGAATTTATTTATTTTTATTTATATGTACATTTAAGATTTTTTATACTTTGTAGATTTTTTTTTTGTCAGTTTAATTTATTATTTTTCTTTTTTTCCCACACATTTTTATGAACAAGTTTTTTAATATATTTTTGTTATTGGCATTTTTTTCTTTGCTTAAAAAATATTTTTAAACAATTGCATTTTTCCTCTTTATTATGCTTATTTGAAACAGGGTTCTTGTTTACAAATTTTATATTTGATTTTTGTTACCATCTGTATCATTGTTTTGTTTCTCATAACACAGATTGATTTAAAAAGCATTGTTAATAATTGTATTTTTTTTAAAACAAAAGTTAATGAAACAGTAGAATCCACTAAATACAGATGTTTGCATTATTAAAGTAAAATATTACTAATGCTCCAACCGTAATACCTAACACGCTATTAAGATTTAAGTCAAAAATTTTTGTTAAAGTTTGTTTTCACTTCTGAACTTGAGCACTCTGGAATCAAATACAGATGCACCACTGTATTTATATATATAGTTAATGTAATCTTCAGTCTAATCCATTTAATAGTTTATTACCTTCGCTTTAGGACATTAGGATTTAAACCGATGAACAAATTTCTAAATATCATTTACTTTCCCCACACATGCCTCTCTGCTTAGCTTTGTTCATGTTATTTACACAAGCACAAGGTGGCGCTAAAGCTCAGCACACCGGACAGCAATAAGGTAATTTAATATGCCTGGGAATCTTGGTGGGGGCGAGGCAGCAAATCATAACACACCAATGAAATGCTAAAAATCAAAAATCACTGAAGTGACCAATCAAGTGACTTGGTTTTGGGGGCGCTCTCTTTCCACTGGGAGAGTTAAATCCAGAAATCCATTAGTGTGCTCAAAAACTTCCTGTACTAGCTTAAAATCATAGACTGATGCGCACATGCACAAAAATGACTATTCATTATTATTTTCTGATAAAGTGTGCATATTGTGGATTAGGGTTTGGCTAAGAGCTGAGGTGTTTTCTCACATCAGACATATTTGAGTCTGTTTCTTGATACAGTATGTGTAACTGTGAGAGAGATATGATTTTGTAGCTTTTCATCTTTTACGTTTAGTTGCTGCATGTTTCTCATGTTGCCCCATCCACATTATTTATAGTAAGACTTTATTATCTTGGAGGAGGGAAAATAGCTTAATAAACACTGAAATAAATACAACTAAACATGCTGCATTATACATATAAGAACTTAACTGTGGCGTAACATGTATAATTCCTCCATCACTTTGATTTGGTTTGATAGCTTACATTACACTTAAAGTATTTTTTTAAGCATGGTGAAAGGTTTAAATCTCAGGAAGATAATTTCCTCATTGTCTACATTTGTAATGATTTAATAATTATTTCAACAAACCTGAATAATGTTTATTTAAAAAAATACTAAAAAGCTAATGACTTCATACTTAATTAACAATAATGTAAAACATTTTGCTTTGGAAAATCTTACTAAAGAGTAGTTTTATCTTTGTTACCTTAAAAAAGATTGTAATAATAATAAAATGGCCTCAGTATGGATCTCATCCAAATGGTTGAGATGTCCCTTCATACTAAAAGTATTAATACATTTGCAAATAAATGCAAAAAGCAACACATAAATTGCAGACTGAAATAAAAACAACTAAACATTAACTATATATAAACAAGAATTTAACAAATTCAAAGTTTTATTTTTTTTAAATCTAAAAACAGGCATTAGCATGGTGAAAGGTTTAAATCTCAGGAAAATAATTCTCTCCTTGTCTTTGATTGGGTGATTGTTTAGTTATGAAAAGAACTGCGAGCGATCGTTGTAATTTCTAAAAAAATAAAAATAAAAAATAAAAAAAAGTTATTGTTCCAGCTGGTATTTAAAAAGCTATTGACTTCATACAGAAATAGCAAGCTAGCTATTCAGGCAGTAGTTTTCCATTTCAATTATAACATATGGAGATGAATAAAATCCAATTAATTAGCAATAATGTTAAACATTTAGCTTTGCTAAAGAGTAGTTTTATTATTATTATTTCTTTAGTTAATAAAAAGGCCTCAGTATGGGCCTCTTCCAAATGGTTGAGATGACCCATCATAGGAAAATTTAAATAAATGTGAAAAACATTAAATAATTCCAACTGATGAACAAACTCTTAAAAATCATGTATTTTCCCCACACACACCTCACTGTTTAGCTTTGTTCATGTTATCTACACAAGCACAAGGTGGTGCTAAAGCTCAGCATGCTGAATAGCTATGGAGTAAATTCATATGACATGGAATCTAAGGGGGAAATTATTTTACATTTTAAAAAGGAAATAAAGAAAATCTGTATAAATTTCAGAGCATCATCATCATCAAGCAAACCATAACACACTAATTCTGCAAATTAGAAAACACGGAAGTGTCCAATCAAGTGACTTTGTTTTTGCGGATGCACTCTTTCCACACAGAGAGTTAAATAAGAAATGAGTGTATTGTGCACTTCCGTGTTTTGGTCATGCGCAAAAACTTACTGTACTAGGCTAAAATCATACACCAATGCACACACGCACAAAAATGGCTATTCATTATTATTTTCTGATAAAGTGTGCACAATGATCCGTCAGCAGTTGTGGTCCAGGGTTTGGCTAAGAGCTGGGGTGGTTTCTCACGTCAGACATATTTGAGTCTGTTTCTTGATATGTGTAACTGTGAGAGAGATATGATAGCTTTTTACTTTACTTTTTGTTGCTGAAGGGTCACTCGCCCAGCACGCTATTCAAACATAGACTTTATCTTGTAGGAGATAATAGGGAGGAAAAAAAGCAAAAAAAATTTTTACACAAACTACGTACACAAAAGATATAAAGACTTAAAAGTGGCAGTAACATTTCTTCATCACTTGGATTAACACATTCATTAACCTGATGAAACGTAAACATGCTTTAGTATCTCTAAAAATACACAGACTGTTGTAGCTAGTGCTAATCAGTTTGCAAAAAAAAAAAAAATTTTCTAGGAGATTAATAAAATTCGGTATACGCCAAAATATATAGTACTCGCATTTCGAACACACATTTGCGATTTGCAACCCTTACATTACGCATGTATTACGCATTACAGTATGTTTTTTCAGGAGAAATTAAGCAACGAAGTAATATTGTTCGTCTTTTCATTTCAGTACTGTATATTTGATGCATACTCTATCTATCTATCTATCTATCTATCTATCTATCTATCTATCTACTGTATCTATCTATCTATCTATCTATTATCTACTGTATCTATCTATCTATCTATTTATCTATCTATACCAACAAGTGGTAAAAAATTTGACTAAATACAATTATTTATCAATAGTGTTAAACATTTTGCTTTGTTAAATCTTACAGCAAAGTTTTTTTTTCTCTCTAGGTGTTACCTTCTTTTCAACATGCCTCTGTATGGGCCTCTTCCAAATGGTTGAGAAGTCGAATCATAGTAAAAGTATTAATACATTTGCAAATAAATTAAGAAAAAAAGTTTTGTGTGTTGGTGCAAAAGTTAAAAAAAAAAAAAAAAAAAATACACACAATTTAAAGACAAAGCAACTTTTACTGGATTTTTGTTTTCACATCACATACCTCAACCAAATGGTAAAGCAGGGTAAGTCAGGGTCAATTCAGTACAATGCATTTCTTCAATAAGAATATAATATCATGAGTGAAAATGTGCTATACCAAAAATGTTAATTAGACCTTAAAGGGTTTAAAATAAAAGAAATAAAATGCAAGCCAACTCATCCTACTTGATCAAATATATACAGTATAATTTTTTGTTCATTGTTATTCACAAAAGGGTAATAACTAAACAGAAAAGCAAGAGTGTATCAATGTGCTAATGAAATTCACACACAAAAGCTCTTTTGAGACGCCGTGACAGTGTGCCGTTGCAAAAAACCCCAACCACAAAGTGATTTAAACACTTATTTTGCAACAATCAAACTTTAACCACTGCAGTGAGAAACAGTTTAGAGGAACCTCTGGTGTGCAGTCAGGAGGAAATTGTCATACTGTATGTCTTGCATCATTTTCTACCAAGCAGCCTCTCTGGCTGTATTTAATGTCAGCTTTTGATAATGTGTCATGCACACTCTGAATAACATGACACTACTTGTAGATCTTTAACTACATGATTCAGCTCAACATGTGTTTGTAATTAAGGGCCTTTGCTGTAAGTGCGTCAGATGCAGGGTGTTGCATCAAAAGCCATTTCACCCAGTGAAGAGAAAGAAAGACAAAAGTGATCCAGAAAGGCAAATACGTTCACATGGTATTAGTTTAAGGTTATGATTGTAATTTTGAACGGCTCTGACAAGTCTGTACATGAGGACGTTCGAAAAGTGAGTCTTTTTACTATACGAGAATATGAGAAATAAAATCAGAACAGCAACAGAGCGTGTACTGTATGTGTGTGTGTGCAGAATATTCCCCGAGTTTTTGTAGGGCAGCACCTCGGTGAGGGAGGGACTGGAAAGCTGATCTCTCCTTCCCATTGTTTCCTGCAGTCAGACTTGATGAGAAGCAGATGTGGAGCACGTCCGTGCTGCACGTATCTCAGGATACGTCTCATTTCCCCGGGGAACAAAAAAATAAATAAAAATGAAAGACGTAGAAGCAAAAGCAGACCTTCGGAGTTTTGCAAACATCATGACCTGCTGAATAGAGAAGTACTCCAGGTTTCTGTTAACTGGAACTTCATGGTTTGTAAAATGATGCAAATCTAACTCAAATGATTCAGTTTGAAAAGTTTTGTGATGTTTTTAGTCAAAATATATTATTATTATTATTATTATTACTATTATTAGAAATAGTAGTACTAGTACTGTAGTTAAAAAGTATAGTAGTTAGTTTAATGAGAAAACATTGACTATTTATTTATTCATTAGTGGTGTTCAAGTCAAACCGGGACTTTTTATGAAAACTCTTTTATTTCTCTATATACTTCCCTACTACACTAATGCACTTATCTAGTGCCGTTCCGACTGCCTGCTTCACGTCTGTAGTGCTGACCCCGCAGGAACTCCTTCCAAATTTGTGAAAATGAGGAGGTCAGGACTGATGTGGCAGTGACTCCCAGCCTGTAATGTGCAACTGGTGTTGGTGCGCAGTAGAAAGTCATGCAAAAAAAATAAAAAGAACGTCTTTGGTGATCAAACCAGGATGCTTTTTCAAGGATGTGGGCGTTCCACTCTCTGAATGTCCACCAGAACGACTGCAGTGGGCTCTGAGCCACCTCAGGCCAGGATCATAATTCATGGACGTACAACCTTTTTAAAAATGTTTGCACCATTCGAATGTTTCACTGCAGCTACGAGTCTCTGTACTCTGCTTGGAGGCTTATTTAAATGTCAACTGGTTTTATCCGTTCATTTCATCCCAAGTTACGGTTTGACTGGAACGCCTCTCATATGTACGTATGTATTTAGTTAGTTAGTTTTTTGAGAGTTACACATAAGAGTGCTACTGTAAGTAGACAAGAGTTCTACTATAAAAGTGCACAACCATTTCCCCCTTATTTCTCTTCTTCAAATTCATTCACTCTATATGTATATAATTGAATGCAAAAGTTTGTACTCCTCCAATGTTTTTTTTTTAACCAATAAAATACTTCCAATTAAAAAAAAAAAAAAAAAAAAAAAAAACTGCTCAAAAGTTGACCCCCTTCTGCCATCCTCTAGAATGTAAATGTCTCTTAGTGCAAACAAATGAAGAATATCACTCATTTACTTACTCATCATCTATACTGTTTAATCCTGTTTTCAGGGTCACAGGAGAATTAGGGCACTAGGCAGGGTACACCCTGGACAGGTGCCAATCCATCGCAGGGCACACACACATACACACACTCACACACTCATTCACACACTACAGGCAATTTGGGAAC
>JAQMYG010000003.1:4248414-4260593 GCA_030014215.1 Clariallabes teugelsi | reverse complement strand
TCCTCTTATACTTCCTGGTATGCGACCGTCTTACTTCCGGGTCCTAGTGCCGGTCACAGATTGCGTGTGCATGACACATGCAGACAGAGACGGGAATCAAACCTGGCCAGGAATCGAATCCGGACCCTGGAGGTTCAAGGCAACAGTGCTAACCACTACACCACTGTGCCGCGTAAATGAAGAATATATAGATGTTTATCACCTTCTCCACTGGTATTTGAAAAATGGAAATCAGGCAAATATTTATCATAATTTTCATTATATTGAGTTTTTTTATTTTTTTATTTTTTTTTTTACTTTTTTTAAACGGTGGTTTACTGGTTAGCACTTAGGTCTGTGTGCAAGGAGTTTGCATGTTCTCCCCATGTGCTTGGTGGGTTTCCTCCCACAGTCCAAAGGCATGCAGATTTAGGCTAATTGGCATTCCCAAAATTGCCCGTAGTGTGTGAATGTTCCTACCACGATCGTACAAATGGGAATAAATACAATGATCACCATTGGCCTCAAATGGTCACTGTTGGCCTCCATGGCCCCTTGTTGGACTACAGAGGTTCCTAGATGGCTGGATGGATGGATAATAAAAAAAAAAAGAAGAAAGTAAAAGAAAAGTTCACACTAAAAGTCAAGTAAGGGTGTGCAAACTTTTGCACTCAAATCCTTTCAAGCATTCAGCATCATAAAAATATTGGTACCAATCCATACCTGTTTTTAAGTTCTGATGATGAACTACGGCATTAATATTTTGATATGGAGAATACACGTTTGTTTGCCAGGATTATTGCGTCCGAGTGCGAGTTTGTTCAGTCTAAGCTTGAACACAGGAAATGCTGCACTCTGAAAAGCTTGGCTGAGGTCACAGTCTGATCCCTGATCATGTTGCTAAGTGGGCACTGTTTCAACCCTTGCTAAGGATGAAAACAAGGAAGCATTCTTTTCGCCAGATTAGGCTGATATTGTGTCTCAAAAGTGGCACAAAAACTGTTGAATAGTAGTTTAGTGGAACAGGGAATAAAAAATGGTTTTCACAAACCATTCATCAAAACATTCATCACATCTTGGTCTTGGCAGGTTTGTTTATTACATCATATCTACTGTAGTCCCACCCTGTCGGACATACGGTACTGCCCATGAACAGTCATGTCCAACAAGTGGAACATTTGAGTGCAATGGATAATTTAAGATCCCCCACCAAGTGGGCCACTCCCATGGAAAGTGTTAAAAAGAGATGATTCAGACATGATTCTGATCTCATGTTTGACTTTTTGTGACTTGCAAGCTCTGGCACTAAAGCTCATGAGGGAAGTGCTTCATGTCTGTGTGGGTTGGACAAGCGGTGACATGGTGAGATGGGCTCTATTGTGTTGATGTGGTGCGAGTTATGCTCGGAGATAAGGAACACAGCGACGAGTCTGTTGCAGCAAAGGCAACACCAAATTCACCACTAAGTGCACACTTGATGAAAAGTGTGCATGATAAATGAAATGGATTTGTTGAAGGTGTTGCATTTGTCTTTTGTGCTGCTGTTAAGAAGTGTTAATCTGATACAGTAGGAGTAAAAATAAAATCAACAACTAAACAACATTAATCACTAACTATACACTATCAAACTGGTGACCGGATCATGGGCACCCAACCATGACGCCAGAACACCCAGTGCACCAAAGTCCTGGAGACTGGTTTTGTTCCTTACTAAGATAACCAAGTTTAAAACCTTGGTTAAACATCTAGAACCATCTTCCATAAAGAACAATTAAAGTCTACATTATATTATACATTCTGTCTGTGCATGTGACATTAACTGTAATCATTTTAACACCATAACCAGTTATAAATGTTGATTTTGAACATCATTCTGTAAAAAGGTTTACTGAAACTTCCAGACAGAGGCAATTATGTTTGGAAAGCATAATTTCTGAAATTTTGAGGGTACCAATAATGGAAACTAATCCTTCATCTCTACATAAAGAGATCGATGCAGCAGCACCTTAGTACTTGAGAGTGAATAGGTCTTTATTTACACCCTGTTCCAACATATCAGCTTCCAGATCTTCAACTTTGATGCCAGGAGGTCATTGCAGTCATCTCCATGCTGTAGATTGCTACTGGAGGTGATGAGCACAAACCAGCTAATGTCTAGCGCAGATCAGAAGAAACCCACCAAGAACGGGGAGATCATACAAACTCCATGCACACAGAGACGGGAATCGAACCCGGACCCTGGAGGGGCAAGGCGACAGTGCTAACCACTACACCACCGTGCTGTCCAATGGAGTACACTTCTTCTTTACTCTTCCATAATTATTATAGGAATTCCCTAGTAAAAGTTCCTCAGGAGGTTTGCGGGTTTAGTGGGACTTAGGACAACTCTTAACACTAAGATAGGAATCTTTCACAAACAAAGCGAGAGTGAGAGAGCATTTAGAATAGTTGTGCAGAAAATGTAAAAGGTAAACACACTTTCTATCTCATCTTTTGACACCAAACCATCTCATCTGAGAAGGAGAATTTTTTTTTTTTTACAGTAATGCAGAACGATGCATAAAGCTTACTATTTAATTCATGCTCCAAACCTTGATCTGCCACTCTTACCGCTTTGTTGCACTTATACATTACAGACCATTACACATGCTTTATTTATTTATTTATTTATTGACTTTTCCGGGTTAAGCTTTGCACATGCTTTTGTTTTCTAAGAACTTATTCTCTATTTAGTATAGAGATGTAATTGTATGTTCGAGTTGGATCAAAACCATCTGAACAGTGCCCTGTTTGGCAAACGGAGCTGGAAATGTTCAGACTGACAAAGTCGAGTGTTAACGAACTCTCTTGACCTCTGCTAAAACATGCAGGAAACCACATACCGGCCTTATTTCCTTCAGTTTGACGGGTGAAAACTTTGGGTTCAGAAATCCTGTCAGACAAGCCGATTCCTGCAAAGACCACTCATTCTCTGAATGCATATTTTTACTGGAAGTATAAATATTGCGAATGATTTTTGCAAAATGCAGGCTTATCTTATCTCATGCGCTGTATTAGATTAGAAGAATGCAATATTATCTCATTCACGATTAAATTATCTAGAAAATGCTGTTGACATTTGTCATGACAAATGACATGAGAGTCCACCCTCAACAGTATTTTCTTTTTTTGTAAGAAAAACAAGGTGAAAGTCAATATGGCATGACTCTAAAGGTACTTTTGAAACTCTCTTTATACTGTAACTCATGCAACATTCTTTTCTGTGAGTGTAAATTTCACAAAAAGGTCCTTGCCCATATTTGTATTACTTTGCGTAATATGCGTAAATGTCTGACTTAGCGATGTTAATAAACTTTACAGTGTAATTACATGTAACATCACCTGTTAGCTGGACTTTGTAAGGAATGGCTTATTTAGTGCTAATCATAAGAAGTAACTGATTAAGGGCTGTGAACTAAACCAAAGGCTGTGACTCTGCAATCCACCCTCTTCTCAAAACTAACTGTAAGTAAAAAAAAAAATAATAAAGATCCACAAAAAATTTTCGCACAAAAGTGAAATATATATATATAAAAAAAAACTTATAAAATGTAAATTAAAAAAATAAAATTAAGTGCAAAGTAAAATACAAAAGCAGCCAAACCAGTGAGACCTGAACCAGTGAGAAACAGGTGCAGATGATCTGGCCGGTGGTTAGTATTGTATACTGTACACGGTATTGTATGCGGTGATGCTGAACGCTGATTGGTTGGAACAGACGAGAGGGGAAATGAGGTTGCTGCCAAGGTTGTTAAACAACCAATTTTTTAAATTGTATTTTTAATAAAACATTTGTTCGCATTTCTTTAGTTTAATCTCCAGATTTAAATTTCATTTAAATTGACCTTTGCACAGTACTGTATTATACATATATTACAATGTGTTGGAAGTAATAAGGTAGACATTTTCTCACCCTTTGCATAAGGAACAAACATTCCACATGTATATCTGATTTATATAATCAACGTCATAATTTTCTTCTCCAAATCCTAATATCATTAAAAAATTATAATCATTAAAATAGTAATAAAAAAAAATGTTAAGGAAAAAGAAAAAAAGAAAAATGTAATGTAAAATAAAAAAGTAAAGAAAATACAATTAAATAGTTCAACAAAAGTTAAAAAAAAAAAAAAAAGGAGTAAAAATTAAACAAAATTGTCAACTAGAAATGTTAGTAACACAATTTAAATAAAAAGATAAACACAAGTGCAAAGTAAAGTACTAAAGAAGATAAAAGAAAAAATACAAAAACATCTATTTAAAGTAAAAATGTTCAACCAAAATAACATTAAATAGGTATAACAAAAGTAGATGTTAAGAATAAAAGTAAAATAAAACCATAAGGAAACAGTTACAAGGTAAAAAAAAAAATTTTAAAAAAGGAAAAAAGGGGGAGAAAATAAAGGCGCTTTTGCATTAAAAAGAAAAATTAAAATTAAATAGGTAAACAAAAGTAAATTACAAAAGTAGTCAAAAATGCAAAATGGTTTAAAGAAAAATGCAAAACATTAAACACAAGATAAATAGATATAAACAAACCCCAAGTAAAACAAATGAAAAAAGTAAATAAAGCCAGAGTGCCAATAAAATAGAGTGTGTGCCACAGGTTAATATGATTTCTGGTATCACGCAACAGTGATGATGCACGATGACTGAGCACATTACTCTTAAAAAAAAACGAAAAAGCACACACCTCAAGTAAAATAAAACCCTGTATAACTTTTAACGACTTTATATGAATGATTAACTCGAGCAGTCTGAGACTCTGATCATTTTTGCATCATATCTGTGTATTTGTCGGACTTTGCTTCTCCTGCGTGTTGATTTTTCTGGTTAAAACAGCAACGGTGGCCTTTTGCCTGTTTTTTAGAGGCCCGTGTCCGTGCCACTTAAAGCTTGCTAGGATTTCAAAGAGCTGAATGTTGGCGTTAATTCAGCGCAGCTAAGACGAGGCGTGAATGCGCTCAGTGTTTGAGAAACGGCCACAATGCAGAGCTGATCTCAGCCGTCCAGACTGAAGTCATCTGGAGCACGTAGGCAGCCGTTTTAGCCTTTTTCCATGAGAAGTTTGTTGACTATTTCGCTTTGGCAAAGACAAGTGTCTCACAGTGTCTCTTTACTCCGTCTGTGTTTACAAGTCGTTCTGTCCTCTTCTGTGTTTCTAATACACAAAAGCTACAAAGAGAAACACTTCCAATGCACATTTTACACGGGCATGTTCTGTACAAATTTGCTTCAAAACTGAATATCAAAACTGTAAATATCATTCATTATGAAATCATGTAAAAAAAAAATAAAAAAAAATGCTGCATGTCATGGGTCACGCTGTTATGGGAAAATAATGCGAGGGTGGTGTTGTGTAACCTATCGAGAAGTGGAACAACCTGTTAACGCATGCAAGTTGATTATTTGCCAATAACTGCATCTTGTGATGTTTTATTCCGCTTACATCAAAGCAGCTTGTCAGTGATTATAATTTTTTAATGATATTAGGATTTGGAGAAGCAAAGTTGGATTATGAAGATGATTATGTAAATCAGAAATACGTACATGTGGAAAGCTTGTTCCTTATGCAAAGGGTGAGAAAATGTCTACCTTATTACTTCCAACACAATTTAATAAATTTATAGTACAATACTGTGCAAAGGTCTTGACCCCCCCAATTTAATGAAATTAAACTAAAGAAATGTGAAGAAATGTATTGTTAATGTAACAACCTGAGCAGCAATCTCATTTCCCCTCTCATCTGTTCCAACCATTCAGCATCACCAGTGTACTAATCACCGGCCTGATCATCTGTTCATCATCTGTACTGGTTCATGCCTTAAGATTTTTTGGCTTCTGGATAGCCATGTTTTCAATTATCAAATGCCTAGTGCAAAAAAGTAAATAAAGCCTTCAACCTTATTTATGGATTGATTGTAATAATCGTCTGCTTTATACAAATGCTATGCAAATATACAGCACCAGTCAAACATATGGACACAAGTTTTGGTTTATTTTCTACACCCTAGAACAATACTGGAGATTTAAAAACTATGAAATAACATAATGCATTAAACCACAGTCAGTTGTTCCGACACGAATGTCAGCTGATCTGGAACAGTTCGTGCAAGAACATCTTGTGTCAAGTGCATTTGCAAAGCCTCTCTCATGAAGACCTTCCCAGGAAAACTTAGAGGAGAGTTCATTTAGAGTCACCAGCCTCAGAAATTACCAATTAATAAACAGCACCTCAGATTAGAGCCGTTATGGAGGATTTACAGAGCAGAAGTAGCAGATATACATCTCAATATCAACTGTTCAAAGGAGATTATTGCATATTTCAGACGGCCTTCAGTATTGTTTTATAATGTAGAAAATGTTTTTTAAAAATCCAGAAAGAGCCATGGAATTAGAAGATGTGTCCAAACTTTTAACTAATAGTGTTTATTCATTGACTCAGACAGAAAAAAATGCAAAGTGAAGACATACCATAATAATATTATTTCACATTATGAAATAACACTGTATAACACCTATTACTACTGTATTACCTATTAAAAAATTAACAATAAACCAAATACCTGCAAATTCTAGACCTAAAAATGATCATTCTGTTATATATTAATGTAAGATAAAAAAAAAAAAAAAAAAAATTATTGTGTATGATGTGATTATGAGACATTAAAGAAAGTGACATGTTTAAAAAAAAGTTTATTCAGCCATAAAATGTACACAGTTTGGTACAAATGTACAATTCTGTACAACACCCACAATTACAAATGTTATCTCTGTATGGTGATAAAGTGCAATTTTTTTCTTTTTCAATTAAACATTTGATTTAAAAAAAAAAAAAAAAAAGAAGTAATAATCTTAGAAACAGCTCGGAAGTTTGGAATTACATCTGTTCATTGGCTGCTTCACCAGCTTCTGAGTCGAGTTTTATTCAGAGAAGGACGTGACCCCAGTTGTTACTTGTCTTCAAGCCCGAAACATGTGCAAATACTTAAAATATGCCGTCAGAGTACCATAAGCCCTTCTTTTTCCTTTTTTTTCCCCCGGCAAAGGACAGTGAGGGGAATACTGAAATGCATTAAGGCACTGACATTTCATTCAGCTTTGGTTGAAACGTAATAAAGTGGTTCTCGAAGATGCCTCAGGCACATGCAAAGTGTCTGAACAGCAGGGAATGTAAAAAAATAACACCCTCTAAAAAAATGACAAAAATACAAAAAGGGTAAAAAAAATTTTTTAAAAAGGCAAGTAGGTAAATGTCTGGATTAAAGGAATGTAAAATGACCAGAAAAGCAAGTTTTATGTAAAGTGCAGCGTACATTAGTTTTGAAATTAATGTTCAAAATTAAACAGAAATAAGTAATGTGAAAATGTAGTTACGTCAACGAGACTGACTAATGTGAACATCAATTGATCGGCTTTAATGCTACATTTTTAGATACTGATAACTGAAGTTCAAACAACTTATTCCAGTCATGCACACCAATTTAGTGAAAACTGTTGTATTAGTGTCACTATAAATGGACCCGAGCCATTCAATCAGGACAAAAGTAATGCCAAGCAGGAAGTAGTAGTGCGTGTGTGTGTGTGTGATTGTAGCTGATGCTCCGCAGTGGACAAGCTGCCTTATTGGACGCTTTTATCTCACCTGAATTTATGTAGTCACATGTGGGAACTTTTTTAGCTTTTATTTTTTTGAGTTTCGTGGGTGTGGGTAAATATAAATAATCTGAACGTAAAATATAACTGTTATTTATCAACATATTCACAAGTAGGAAGAAAATCAGAGTTATTGGAACATTTGTAAATCCGGCGTGGACATTTCATTCGGTTTGGTCTGTGAAGACATTTACAAATCAAAAAACGAGTCAAAAAGTAAAAATGTAAGACTTAGTAAAATAAGGCACTAAAGAATAAAAATACAAAATATCTTAAAGTGTCTCTTTCTCTTTTAATTATTATTATTATAATTTTTTTTTACAATATGATCCCTGGAACATCACAAGTCAAAATGTCATTCTCTTCAGCCTGTCCTATCTGCCTGTGAAACTGTCCTTGCTTGTGCGTTTTCCAGCAATGCATATCTGGCCCCAGAGTCGCACTTTTAATACTTGGCATGTGGTTAAAGATGGTCACGGGTAACGGAGTGGCCACCGATTTGGACAGATTGAGCTCCTGTAAAGCGCTAAGTCCGTTAAATACGTCTGGACTCAATGTCTTGAGCTGAAAGTTGTTTGAAAGGTCCAGGACTTGGAGATTCCTCAGGCCTCTGAAGCTGTTCGGATGGATGACTGACAGCTCGGCGAGGCCGCTGAGAGAGAGATAGATGAGATCCGTCAGCTGCTCGAAGGCTCCTTCGTCAATGCTGTGGAAAAGATTTCCATCCAGGCTTAAATACTGCAAGGGAATTCCTGCAAGTCTGGGCACCGTCCTGAGCTGATTGCCTGCCAGCGTCAGGCTCTTGATGTACGGCGCATGGAGATGAGGGTTTCTCGAAACCGTGCTGAGAAGGTTGTTTGAAAGATCTACACTGATAGGGGTTCCTTGACCTCGCGTGGTAAAGACAGTTAGTTCAAACTTATGAAATTTGTTGTCGCTCAGATCCACCTCAGCTAAAGGGAGACCAGTGAAGCATCCATCGCTGAGGTTCTCCAGAACGTTCTGGCTGAGGTCCAGGGTCTCCAGGTAGCGTAGTCTGTTAAAGGCTTTGGCGCTCACTCGTGATATCAGGTTATTGCTGAGATCCAAGCTGACCAAAGTCGTGTATCCCGGTCCTGACAGCATGGAGTCAGTGATGTAGCTGATTTTGTTGTGGGACAGGTCCAAGTGCGAGGTGTCTAGAGGAATGGGGATGGGAGTGGTTCCCGGGCCAAGCCCACTGCAGTCCACGTTGGTGATGCTGAAGCTGTCGAACAGGCCGTAGTTCTCCACCTCGCAGCGGCACTTCGGGTGGCAGTTCTTCACCCCTCCTGCCGTAACCAGGGTGAGCAGAGAGGACAGGCCGAGGCACAGGAAGGCCATCATGATGCTCTGTGAAGAAAGCACATCAAACTGATGATAATCAGCACAGGATAATGGTGCAAGCTACAGTATCCGGGTATTCTTTTAGAGCTTTTTTGTACACAAGTGATATGGGAATTAACCCAAATATCAAATTCCTAACAAACAGGTCTTTAGTCATCGCTTAAAGAGGACAGTGACAATTCATTAGGCATATATTATACTCACTTCAGCTCTATTTCTTTGTATTTGTGACAACTTACATCAATCATTTTCAACTACTGCCTTTTTACATCTATCCCCCCCGTTTTCTTGCTTCCAATGTTTACTGAAACCAGTTGGTAAAGTACCAAGGATAATTTTCCCACGCATACACAAATCAGCTCCTGTCCCAACATGACATGTTTCCACAAGACCTATGAAAGTGTGCTGTGGTTTCTGGCACCAAGATTTTAGCAGTAGATACTTCAACATCCTCTATGTAGCGAGGTGGGGCCTCCATGGACTTGGCTTTTATACTTTTCATCACGTAGATGGTTATATAACATTTATTGCTGGGGGTGACATTGGAGTCTCCAACGTCGGTGTTTTGTAACAGTCAAAGACAAAGCTGTGAGCAAGAACAGACAATATTTCACTTGGCAGGTTCTTGCTAATGTGACAAAGTTTGTCACATTAGCAAGAACCTGCCAAGTGAAATATGGGCGGGCGATAAAACGGTATTTTTAAAAAACGGAAAAAAAGGAAGTATCAGCTCGCCAGTGTGGCAATTTCTTGGGATTCTTTTCTTCTGACCAACACCAGAACAATGTTGCGTGTAAACTCTGCAAAGTATGGAAACACAAGTAATTTATTTCATCATCTTAACCACTTCCACCCTTTGAAATATGAAGCATGTCGTCCCTCTACCTCAGCTCAAAAATCAGCCCACAAGCAGTCAACGATGGAGAGATACTGGGCAACAAAGCCCTATGAAAAATCCTCCAAGCGATACAATGATATAACCCAAGCGATCGCGTACTACATTGCCACCATTTACAGAAATGCTAACATTTAGCGCGGTAGAAAATCCGGGCTTCAAAAGACTTCTTAATGCGGTTGATCACTGCTACGTTGTCCCGGGGCGCAAGTAAGACTAAAATTCCAGCACTTGTAGGAGAGCAGTGGAGAGCGAGCTGTCAACCGTCTCATATTTTGCTACGACCGCAGACATTTGGACAAGCCGCACGTGTCAGCTTAAGTGTACATTTCATTGACGAAAACTGGAATCTGAAGTGTAAATGCTTGGAAACCGCATATTTTTCCGAAGACCATAAGGGTGAATATATTGTGCAAAACCTGGCGGAAGCGCTGCTCTCATGGGGTTTGAATGAAAGCTACCAAGTGAGCATCACAACTGACAGCGGGGCGAATTTAGTGAGAGCCGCTTCACTCAACAACTGGACTCGGTTGCAGTGTTTGGGCCACCGCTTACACTCAGCTATCGGTGAGTAGAGTTGTTAATTAATAGTTGCATAATCATCCACATATAGTTTCTTTGGATGTGTTTGTATGAACATTAATATGAATATAAAATTAACTAGAAATACACAGTTAAAACAAATAGACAATTATTCTTGCATTCTTTGCAGGCTTTTAATCATTAAACTGTCATTTTTATGTTACTATTTCATGTTTATCCCCCCCCCCCCCAAATTTTTTTTTGATTTGTTTGTATTTTGTGCCTATATTACAGTGTGTATATTTAAATTGCTTATACCTGACATCTTTCTATTTTTTCTTTTTACGTGGCAGCAGGGAAGGCCAAAAGAGTTAAAAGGGCCGTTGGTGTGTGGAGTGCTGGAACAACAGAAGGTCATTGCTGAAGTCCTGGCTTTGGACAGAAACACCCGACACCTGGTTTCTACCTGGCAGATTCTCTTTCTGGGGAGTCGTACTGTATGTGACTGTGTCATATGTGAAGGCTGTTCTCCAGCTGATAAGAACAAAACTACCGTGTGCTAGTGAACAGGACGCTCAAAATCATGGCATACCTTGTTGAAAAATATGCAGACCCGGTCACTGATGACCTACTCGACGTGGCAACATTAGTAGAGCCAAGATTTAAAGCTCAATACATCAAGGCAGACACGGTAAAAGCCATTAAAACACAGGCACTAGCCGAAATTATGGATGATGATGATGACCAAGGCCTACACCAGGAAGAGGTTCTGGGTGAAACAGAAACAACTGGTGCAGAGGGAGGAGCTGCTGCTGAACCACAACCACCTCTACCACTGAGTATGAAGAAACAAAGGAAGTCTTTAGGGAGTTTTTAAGAGTCAAAATCCTAGCAGAGATGCCTTACCTCTCACTGAAAGACAAAGGGTACAGAGTGAACCTGATGTCCCCCTGATGCTGACAGTGAGTCTGAACCACTGGACTGGTGGACTCTACATGAGCGCAACTTCCCAAGAGTGAGCAAGCTTGCAAAAAAAAAAAAAAACCTGTGCATCCCAGCCACCAGCACCCCCTCAGAAAGAATTTTTTGCATAGAGGGTATTGTAGTCACATGAAATCGGGCAGCATTAAAACCAGAGAGAGTGAACCAACTTGTCTTTCTTGCTCACAATTTGTAATGTTGCAATGCATATATGAATAATGATGGCTGGTGCCTCTACTTGAAAGCTCAGATTTGATTATCATAATTTGTTTTGTTTACAGAGTTTGAGGTTTACTGTGTCGTTATTATCGACATTTTACAGATGTTGATCTACCTCAAAGTTGATGTGTTCAGCATTTACACTTGTTACAATTGCACACATTTTATCACATTTTATTTAAGAGCCTCTTTGACACATTATTTTTATTTTATTATAAGACATAATAGAAATTATATTTTTGTTAAATTTTTTTTGTTTTTGACTATTAAAACTATTTGCCTTAGTAATGTTGGTGAATTAAAATAAAGTGGTTAAATTCCAAAACTTTTTCTACTTCTTTTTCATTTATAATTGAATTATAATTTCATTTCATTAATTGGATTGTAATTATTGATTCCGAATGATACGAAACATTATATCTAGGGATGCACCGATACCGGTATCTGGTATCGGCCTCGATACCACATTTTTTAAAGTACTCGTACTCGTTAAAAGTCCCCCGATACCGGGGACCGATACCAC
>JAQMYG010000003.1:4201915-4214223 GCA_030014215.1 Clariallabes teugelsi | reverse complement strand
GCAAAATTTGTGTAATTTGGCCACAATTTGATGATGTGGGACCGATGTACACATTAAAATCAAGTAAATTCAAAGGATTATTTTTTTCAGTGTATTTATAACCAAGAAATATCACAAAAATCAATTAATTATCTGTTTAGAGTTACATTTAATGGTGTAGAACGACATAACTTGACCCAGTAAAGGTTCTTCAGTGTTCATGTTCTACAAATCTTAGAAATCTCAATGTCTAAAATCAAAGTCCAGTTTATTTTTAAAGCACATTTAACACAACACAGTTGACCAAACAATGCTTTACAAACCTAAAATAGCTGCAGTCATAGAAACAGACTGTAAAAACAGGCAATGATAATAAAATAAGATAAAATAAAATAACATCCAAATAAAACAATAAACAACAATAAAAAGTCCCAACAAACAACAGTATAGTATAGATCAGTTTGTTTTCCTATCAGAAAATTATATCATAAATAAATAAATAAATAAATAAATAACCCTGAAGAACCCAGCAACAACAAAGACAGTTTAGTAAAATGTTAAAGGTATTTTAAAGAACATAATTACCAATAATTCTGCATTTAACTCCAAATATAACTCATTAAAAAAACAAGTTCTTTAAGGGGTCCTTAAAATGTTATTACAGGTTCATTGAATTAGCTCGAGATTTATTTTCTCTAATAACTCTAAAAGAGTTTCCTTTAAGCTAATAGCAGATAAACAAGTCTTTTAAATATGCATCAATTTTTGCGTTGCACATTCGTTTGCTCCTTACGTATTAAACGCTGCTATTTTTATGAGGTGCAGAGGGAGAATGTCTGGCTTTGTGTGCTGAGTATTGGGCTGGCAGTAACAGGTAGAACGTCAGCAGGTTTTGATGACAGGAAGGAGTAGAGTGTTTACAACTCGCCAATCAAAGTGCTCTTTATGGAGCAGCCCTGGTGCCTGGCGTTGTAGTTCCAGCAGGTCACTTAAGTTCAGGAATAAACCTGTTTATGCCTTCAGAGAATTTAGCACTCGCTTAATGGATGTTTGTTAGTAACTTCTTGTAACCTGTGCATTATCGTTGGTCTGGATGTGCTGTTAGGATTAGAGTTTTTCCGTTTTTGTGTAGTTGGCACAATTACAGAATTTACATGATATCATCAAAGCGATTTGTGAGAGGTTGTTATGAATAACAAGTTTATAAAAATAGTAAATATTTTACAATGCTTTCATGTTAGATTTATAACATATAAATACAGTTATCTTTAATTGTATTTATAGGTGAAATGAATAAACCTCTAATTAATTATTATTATTATTATTACTATAGCACTCTCAAACATGTTTACATTGTTTAAATATAATGTTCATTTATTGTCATCAAACAAATCAGTGTTAAACAAGTAATGTGCAAAAGGGTCCAGACAACTAAAGCCAACTAATAATCGATTCATTAGATAGAGCAAGAGTAGAAACATCACCTATGCTGAATTTGAGTAATGTCCGACCTCTAACCAGAAACTCTACTGTATGTCCGAGTTCAACAAGTGACTCAAATCAATATGGCAGCTCAGTTTCCTCAGCAGAGTTATGCTCTATATACTGTAGCGTTTGCTTTAGATCGATTAACATAGAGAGATATTCGCTTGTAAAATCTCAAAAGCTGTTTTGAGGATGTAAATATGTATCAGGTGGCACAGTTAGCTGGCTAACAAAAGACAACCCTGTAGGCGTCCAAGTTGTTTTCTTACTTTGTAGCTTGCATGTCCAGAGGCCGAAAAATTACATAAGTCTTACCTCCAACTTCCCACTCCTAAAGTAAGTCAAAACATGTAGTGCACAAATTCAAATTCAAATTTTATTCGTCACATACACAGTCATACACAGTATGATATGAAGTGAAATGCTTATACGACTGCTGATGACCTCAAGATTTCAAAAAGAAGGTTTCAGTGTGAAATAAGAGAATTTACAAATTAGAAATATAAGAGAAATATGGAAATAAACTTTCGATGTTAAGGACTTTTACATTTACATAATGTACAAGCAATAAAAATAATGAAAATAAAATAGAATAAAAATAGAAATATAAAAAATATCATAAAATAATAAAATATCATAAAATGAAATGAAATATAGAAGAGTAGCTTTTTTTATGAACCGACCCTTTAGTAAAAAAAAAAAAAGAGCTGGTAAATACATATCCATCATACGCTAACCTTGATTTGCAGGTATATACTAATTGGTTTTAGAAGAAGGACAAAAAGGAACATGCATACAGTAAGTAATAATAATAATAATCCATCCATCCATCTGGGAACCTTTGTAGTCCAATTAGGGACCGTGGAGGCCAATGGTGACAATTGTATTTATTCCCTTTTTTATGACCTCTGGTCAACATTCAAACACTACGGGCAATCTGGGAGCGCTAATTAGTCTAACCTGCCTGTCTTTGGAATGTAGGAAGAAACCAGAGTACCCGGAGGAAACCCACCAAGCGCGGGGAGAACATGCAAACTCCATGCACACAGACCTGAAATGGGAATCAAACCCAGGGACTAATCATTTTCATTCATACACATTTTTCACATTTCATACACATTCCCATAATTTTCTTTTAATTGTGTAAAGATGCTTTGCGACAATGACAACTGTTAGAAGCGCTATACAAATAAAATAGAATAGAATTTAAATATTATTGTTATTATTATTATTATTATTATTATTATTATTATTATGAGAAATGTTTGTGGCTTAACTTGCCAAATTGATTTGTTAATAATAATAATAATAATAATAATAATAATAATAATAATAATAATAATAATAAGAGAAAATGTTTGTGGCTTGATTTGCCAAATTTAAGCCAGTACTTTTAACCCTGTTTGTAATCTCCAGCTTAATTGCTAAGCATTAGGAGTCTCTTCAAACATTCTCATACAATATGACTGAAAATAATAATCCAGGAAATATGGTCAATATAGCGGCTGAGACTTTACCAGAAGAACTGATCTAGTGTTGTTGTTGTTGTTGTTGTTGTTGTTGTTGTTGTCATGATGAATACAGTAAACTGATAAAACTTGAGATCCAAATATTGTCGGGAAAGGTGCATTATCCCATTATTGCAATTCTCTTGTGTATATGAAAGAGGAAAAGTGAGTTCTGGTGTAAAACCTGTGCCAAGCTTGTGTGCGGACCGGCTTGATAATTGCTATTAAATAGTACGAGTTAGGCTACAATAATGCAAGTAAAGAACGATTAATATGAATGAGAACAACAAACTCAAAAACTCATAGTTCCGTTTACTTAAAACTGGAAAAATCATTACTTAAAAAATGTGATGTAACTGACTATCCTCAGATTTTTTGAGTTTTGCCAACTTATTCGGGTTTACAGTGTACTGTAGGTACTGCAGGTTTTCTGAGTATCACATAAAAGTGTCTGGATGTGGTCATGATTTACTGTACATACTTTTGTTGTCAGTATTTTAAAACAGTGTGAGATTTTTTTTCTATTTCTAATTTTATATTTTCATGACTGACAAATAATGCACACAAATCAGTTATGCTTTTGATTTTCTTGCTTTAACCTTTACATAAGAAACAAATCACTGTTTTAAATGAAAGTAATAAACATATATGATGGTGTTTTATTCCTCTTATGTAACAGCGGTTTGTCGTTGCTAAGGTTCTGTGCTGCATAGAAATAAATATTGACTTTGAGAAATGTTAAAGTTACAGCTTTATTTCAGACTGTTTACTCAGTACTGACACTGGAGACTCCATAACTAATACAAATCCATACAGATCCCTGTGAATGAGCTGTTACCATAGAAACGTTGAGGTCAGATAAAGGAGCTGGAATGATTCTAAGAGCATCTATTGTACTGTATGTCGAAATATAACGTACACAGTATCCTAAAAATCTCAAAGAATGCAGAGGGAACAGGATCAAAATGGAAAAATGTGCATTATTTCCTAGCCATGTCGCAGGTTATCAATGCGTCTATCACGCGCGCTCCCCAGGTCCAACAAGTGTTTGAATGGAGTTATTACCATCTCTAATCAGATCGCACTAATCACTTAGTACGTTATCATTGATGAAGGTGTGAGGAATTGGATCCAGTATTTATACTAAATTCTGCGAACGTAACAGAGACGCACGGATAACCTTCTGAATGTGCACCATATAACGTTGTTAGCGCTAGAAGAACATAATATGAACTTAATGTGGTCTTCAACAACATGGCATGGACCTCCCTTGGCCTTAGCACAAGCATGAAGAGGTCATTGTGGGAACTCCATTAATGGAGCAACAACGCAGAACACCATCTAATACCATTGTTACTTTACATTTAAGTTCTTCCTGTGTCTTTCTTAGTCCTTTTTGAAGATGCAGCTCCATGTTATGGGAGACAATACCACATCCTTACTGCGTCCTTGGGTTCTTAGGGTTAGGGAACCTTTCAAGTTCTTACGGCGACCACCCATTTCTTGGCGGACGTAAGGGTCACATGGCTCAGTGTAACGGTGGTTTAATGTACAGTGTGGCGTTAAATTATATTATACTTCAGTGAAAGTCAAATTGTTTGGTTTTGACAATGTAACTAAAGCATTACAGGTTTTCTTTCCCCCTTTTTTTCCCCTCCTGGTCTCGATGACACCTTGCAGCGCTGCTGTTTATAAGACAAGCTCTCGGTGGAATGTGTAACCAGACAAGGGGCTGGAGAAGGGAGAGATCCCAGGCATCCCTCCAGCATGTACCTCATGCACTCTTTTCAACACCACATTAGAGCTAATATTTTGCTAACGCTGATTGTATATCGCGTCGTGCCCATTTGGCTTGAGCCATTTGACTTGTTTTACAGTCTTGAGGTTATTGAGCTTGGGTGAACGAGCGGAAAATAACGAAAGCAATATTGTTGCTCAGAAAAAGAGAAGAGTGAAGATAAACTGTAGGTTCGGATCAGCCATGCATGAACATGGGATATGGAGTGTTGCAGAACACAATGAGCCATTTATGCAACAGATTCGAAAGATAAATGGTGCGTCTCGAGTCGCGAGCGTGTGCCGACTCGGGCACCTCAAGGCAACGGATGTCCTACTAGGAATCCGCTATCGTCTTGGACGTTCGTACCTGACAAATCCGACAGATGCTATTAGCGATGATTGATAGCGTAGGAAGAAAGATGGAGATGTTAAAAACAAGACGAGACAAGGAAGAACGCAGGTAATTAGATAACAGCAAGGCTGTGACCCCGGATTTGCATTTTAAAATGGTTTATTCTGTATCATATTATTATTATTATTATTATTATTATTTGAAGGACATGATGAGATAAATTAATGGTCTGAGTTGCATTCCAGCAAATCCTAATAGTATGTGCTTAGTGTGTGTGTGTGTGTGTGTGTGTGTGTGTGTGTGTGTGTGTGTGTGTGTGTGTGTGTGTGAAGACGATTGGTGTTGTCTCTAGGTATGTATAAGGCTTTTGTATTGCTGTCTGAAGCCGTGTCTGGCTCCTTCCACTTCCCCCTGCAGCAAAGCTCAGCCTATTACCATTCAGCTCCCGTCACCTGCCTTTCCCTCGCTGGCACTGTGTACTAAGCTCTATGACAGAGAGATGGATGATTATACGCAGGAGGACACAAAGGACCGTGTCTCTGTCTCGCGCTGACTGCTTCCATCCTTACAAAACCCCGAAGTCACCGTTTTAATGATGTAGCGTACTTTCACAAGGACTTGCGCACAGTCACGTAGATGTTGTATTCATTATTGACTGCAGGATTAATCTCATTAATACCTCAGCGCCGGTGAATTCTCGTGTTGATTTATTTTCCTGAATAGCAGCTCTGACAGGAGTTCCTCGGCTGCACAGGTTTATAACCGGCCACTTATTTTTAATCATTATCGTTTCTATAGTAACTGTAATACTGTAGTGTTACTTATAGGGGTTTGTATGATCGATGGTACGTACAGTATAGTCTAAGAAAGATTTTATATTGATTTATTTAACATTTATGGAAGGAGTCTCCAATGCGAGTGCTTTCTCAGGAAGTCGCGAAGTTTCCAGAAGCCTTTGAAGAAGTTCTTTGATCTGTGTAATGTCAGATTCTTGCTCTTGCCTGACTTAAGTGAAACCTAATGTGGTGGTCTGCTGTTGTAGCTCTGCTGTTGTGGAGATGTTTTTCTGCTCACCACGGTTGTAAAGAGTGATGACTTAAGCTACACTTTCCTTCCTGCCTCCTTTCCTGTCTCCAAAGTCCCTGAGATCATGTTTTACTCAATACAGATGTTTAATATGGATATTAATTTATTTGTATCTGTATGATTTTGATACACCATGATTGGCTGATTTGAAGAATTACAGTGATACACACACACACACACACACACACATAGAAGTTTACAGATGCATGCGACGTCATTGTTAGATTTTTCTGAAGTTTACTTTGTGTCACTACAAACATACGATATATATAATATCTACATATATATAAAAGGTGTTCAAGTGGGGACGTTAGATTGAACAGAATAACAGAACAAAGTTATGAGAGTAAAAACCATTTATTTCTCTATATAATCCAGTGTTTCACTAGTGCTTGGATACAATCAAGGTGGAAAGTTTTCTCAGTATGTCAGAGCCATGATCGTACTACTTGCTTCATGTCTGAAACGCTGGCCTCCCAGGAACTCCTTTAATGACTCAAACATGTGAAAATAGTTTAGATCAAGGTCAGGACTGTACGGGGGATGCGGAAATAACTCCCAGCCGAGTTCCTGTAAAGTGCAAGTGTTGTTGATGAACGATCGTGTGTACATTTCACACAGACAGATGTGTCTCTTCTGCAAGTTGATGACTAGTTAGTTATCTGTCGATATTCAAGGATCAGGTGTTCCACTCGATGGATGTTCCTGCCTCGGCCTGGATCGTCATTCACGAAATGTTTTAATTCAAAAATCTTTAAAATGTTTGCACCATTCAAATGATGAGACTCTTAAATGGCCAAGATGAGACTCCTTAATGACCCCCCCCACGCCCCCCCCCCCCACCCCAGATAAAATTAATGAGTTATATTGTATTGAGAACCTTTGGATAAGGTTTATGGGTAAGGTTTCTTAACAATATCAGTTCAAATACTGAAGCTGAAGCTTATTTACCAAAAAGAATAAAAAATAATTGTATTGTTTTCCAAAACATGTTGTGTGTCTTTAGAACCCAAGAGTGAGCAATAATTAACCGGAAATGTAAAAAATTGAAAATGTAAAAGTTTGGATTTAGTTTAATACAGTTCTTTCTCACTGTTTGTTTCCTCTAAAAAAAAAAATCTCTCTCAAATAAATCTCATCCATGAGCATGGACTTTTTAATTTATTTATTTATCTATTTATTTATTTATTATTCATTGTGTGATTAAACAGTAGTTCATACACATTTGTCTCCATTATTTTCTTAAAAGATTGCTTTAAAAAACATATTGTCTTAGGTCTAGATCACATGACATGTCCATGCTTTTATTATTATGTTTTTCTTTATTATTATTTCTTTCATTTATTTATTTATGCATTTATTTTTTCCCAGTAAGCTGTTTTAACACTGGTTTTTGAAATAACACTGATTTAAAGCATGTTTGTCCAGTGAAGATTTGAGTTTTTGCCCCTTGAAGATTTGTTCACGGGCCCCTTCTCCTTAGCATGCAGCTAATAGAGAGTGTCTGGTTGTGTTTGGCAAGCACACTGGCGGGGACGAACTCACTGACCTCGCAGCTCATCTGTAGGGGGACGTGCTGAGTTTCACTAACACAAACACACTCACACACTCAGGCGAGCACACACTCTCTCTCTCTCTCTCTCACACACACACACACACACAAAGGCAGCCTGCTAAGGAAACACACAATACTGTTTAAGCAATGACTATATACATAGATCACCTAGAATAGCCCCGTGCCTGGGGCACTTCAGTTCAAACTCACTTATCTCCTGTGTTCTAAGAAGCTTAATGTTTTGGCGTTAAACTTGTCTGCGGTGAAGTTTCATCTCAACTGGCATCATGCTTAAATAAAGCTTACACATGTCTATTAACGGTAGTTTTCAGATAGATAAAGTTTTTGGCAAACATCCCCTCTAATTTCAGATGCGGTAAGTCTGTATGAGCGCGTGTAGTCAGCACTTAAGGGAAATATGTTGGCGGGAAAAAATATGGCCCTGTGGTTGGGAATGTAAATGCAAACAGTATATTTGGCCTTGGGGAAAATGATGAGGTGTTCTGAAAAACACATTTATTCAAGGTCATGTTTGTTCAGTGATTTCCATTCGAGGCGTTGTTGAAATAATTCGAGGTTGAGGTTGGCGGTTGTGCGATTCGGAGGGTCAAGAGGCCCCGATCAGACCTGCGAGAGCTGTAATCATCTGCATCGACGTCTTAAACCAGTTTAGGCGATTGAGTCGAGAGTCTGTTGCGGAAGCGCTGGTGTTGTTCAGCAGGGGGCGCTGACGAGATCTGATCTACAGCAAGAAGAGTTCCATCTCATACACTGATCTCTAAACAGGTTGCTTTAGCAAAAAAGCACAAGCTCCACTGTGAGCACTCCTCATCCCTGAGTCCAGGGACTGCAGCCTCGCTTTGTTTATACTCACACCGCAAAGAACCGTGGAATCATGTAGACATGTTTGAATATTTAAATAAATGAATGAATGAATAAATACACAAGTGAGGGAAATGATCATAAAATATGCACTAATTTAATATGCACTAATTTTGGCTTTGTTTTTATTGTAATTACACATAATTTACCACAATGTTTTGAATTTAAGGTCAAATTGCAAACAAACAAAGAAAAAAAAACTACACTGAAACAAGTGTTATTTATTCACAAGCTACACATAATAATAATAATAATAATAATAATAATAATAATAATAGTAATAATAATAATAATTCATGTAAAATATATTTAAAAAAACTGAAACACACACATAAATAAATAAATAAATAAACATCAAAACAAACTAATGTTTCACAAGCTACAAACAGTAATACAATAATAATAATAATAATAATAATAATAATAATAATAATCCATGTAAAATATACCAAAAACAAAACAGACAGACACAACGACATACATGAATAAATAAGTAAACTACTGATTTTTTATAAACTATTATTATTATTATTATTATTATTATTGTTGTTGTTGTTGTTGTTGTCCTTAGTTTAAAAATATTTAATTAGTTAGTTTGTTTTTTCATTTGTTTAAATGTCTGCCTGTCTGTATGTTTTTTTTGTTGTTGTATATTTTACAGACTGGTATTAAAGGGTTTAAAGCCAGAATGATTATGATTATGATTATGATTATGATTATTATTATTACATTAAACCCTTAATAACCAGTGGTAAAATACATCCACCTTAAAATAAATAAAGATAGATAGAAAGAAAAAAAAAATAATAATTCTGACTTTTAAACCTTTAGTATTAAAAGCCAGATTCATATAAAAAGTTTTTAAATGTTTGATAACATCAAATTAACCTGAAGTTCAAGAAACAATTCAAATGATTTTGATCATCAATGCAAATATCTAAATAAGAGCTATTAACTATTGAGAATTTCAACATTATAAATCTTAAATTCATAGCTAAAAATATACACCAGCCAGATTTATGGAGTTAACTGAGATTTTATGGAGAATTATATAAACTAAATATTTTTAAATGTTCAAACTTAAATCATTATCTCTGTCTGTTACGCCAAATAAAGCATCTTTCAGATCTGATGATTTTAAACCCTGTCTATTAAAAAAGGAATGAGAAAGCATGAGTCTTCTCCAGCAAAGCAGTGTGAAAAGCCCGTGAGACAGCAGCGGTGTGTTTTATCTACTGCAGTAAACTCCTGAAATTTACAGAGCACTCAGCTCACACACTACTTAGAGATGTGAAGACAGAAGAGAGATTAAAAGGTAGGAGTGAAAGATGAGACGAGACTTCTAGTTAAATAATCAGACATCAGCTGACACAAGGGTTTGCCTGCATGCCTTTATGTGTGTATGGGTGTTTGTGTGTGTGTGTGTGTGTGTGTGTGTGTGTTTGTGCGTATACGTGTGTGTGTGTAACAGAACCAGCACTGCGTCCTTATTTGACTCTCATTTAAGGCATGGAGACAATAAATGTTCTGTTCAGAACAAATCTTTTTCACCAGCATTATCCGCTCTAATACATCGCCAGTGAAACGCTTTCCTTCACCCTATGATCATTTAAATACTCACTCCAGGTTGCTCCTGTGCCAGGGCTGCACTAATAAAATTACTCTGCAGGTCGAATTCTGCTTCTTTACTCACTGGAAAACCAAAAACATCTGAAAATTATTTTCATGCAAGATATATATTTCATATTTTCTCCAAAATTTGTTGATAGTGTGATTGTGCATTCTTAACGTGAGTAAGAAGTAAAAACATATGGTTTTATAGGAAAATAATCAACAGTGAAGCAAGCAGATGTAACATTTATGCAAGGAGTCTCCAGTGTCAAGGGCGCAGGGGTTTATGCTGGTTTAGTAAAATGTTCACCATTCTCGAAATGCATTTTAAATAAAATGAAATTACCTTCAACAGAGATAAAGCAGACACCTCAATTAATGCAAGTCTTTTTTTTAATCCAGTATACTGTTTACCATTAGATCAATTACCATTACATGAATCCTAAAGCTCCACCCTGTTGTCTGCTGGAATATATTCAAGTCAAACCAGGATTTATAATGAAATTTCCCATGAATGAAGGCGTTAAACCGACTGACATTTACAGAAGACTTCAAGCGCAGTACAGTATGTGTTCAGACTCTTAGGAATAGTTTCAAGAGAACACTTGACCCCAAAGTTTGGTCCGTTTTGGTCAGTGAGAACACAATCATTCCAGACTGGGGAACCATGCCCGAGTCCGTTGCCAGAGGTGGTCTTGGGTACAGTACAGCGTACTCGAGTATGGATTGAATCAGATATGGAAGCCATTCATACCTAAGCATGGGTTTGGATGCGATGCCATCAGTGCCATCGGACTCCTTCAAAACCTCAGCCTGTGCAAAACACGCTACAATCCAAACCAAAGGAGGGGGGAGCAATCGTTCCTGTATCGGTACAAATCATTCGTTCCTAATGTTAAAATGCCCTTAGCCACAGTAACATTTGAATGGTGAACGCATTATAAAGATCTTGCGAATGACAAGCCTGGCCGCGGAGTCATTTCCAAATGTTTGGGCTACAGTATTAAAGGAGTTCCTGGGAAGCCAGCAGTTTAGACATGAAGCAGGCAGGCAGTCCGATCAAGGCTCTGGCGTACTGATAAAAAAACTTTCTACCTTGATGGTGTCCAAGCACTAGTGAAACACTGGGATAAGTGCATTAGTGTAGCAGGGGATTATATAGAGAAATAAAGGGAGGTTTCTTTTTTTTTACTATCATAACTGTCCTTTGTATTTCTGTTCAATCAAAACTCCTGCCTTGACTTCAATGCTCCATGAAGCTTAATAATTCAAAGGCTTATTCGAAATTGCTTGTATTCATTTTGATGTCATCAGAAATCTTCAACTCCAGTCCTGGAGGGCCAGCACAGTTTGGTGATTCTTCTGCTCAACCACAGCTGATTCAACTAATCTGATAAGTACTAGGTTTAGTGGGTGTGTTGAGGTATTTGTGAATTATAAACTGTACCGGACACTGGCCCTCCACGACTCGAGTCGAAGATCCCTGATATTATTTCAACCTTACATACTGTACATGCCGTAAGCTTATACAGTCCTTGAGAACCTCACATACCTTCTAAATCCTGATTAGACCGTTATTATTATTTTTATTATTATTCTTCATGCCGAAGTCTTCATTCTTCATTTCATGGAATAAGACTAAACCTCGCTAATTTAAGTTACTTCCTGGTCCTGATGACGAGCTAAACACTTAATCTCGCAATCCTGGAAAAGAATCATCTACCATAAAGCAGGAATTTTCCAACTTCTTTATAGACAAACCATGTTTGTGTCACACATTCTTCTTCTGACCATGACCCATGCAGCAGAGGTAATTTATCAAACTTAAAAAATACTTAATGAGAAATGTGAGTCTGTTTACTCTGTGCTATCTAGATGTAATGTGGTTCAGAGGAAGAGAGGACGACATGCAAAAACATACTTTGCACAAATACAGTTTGTCCTTATAAAAGGTAGTGAGGCTATAAACGGGGTTTGCATTCTGCCAGATCACGTTTACATTTAGGCATTTGGCAGACGCTCTTATCCAGAGCGACTTACATTTTTATCTCATTACACATCTGAGCAGTTG
>JAQMYG010000003.1:4134656-4151464 GCA_030014215.1 Clariallabes teugelsi | reverse complement strand
ATAAACAATTAATAAAAATGTTTCAAAATGTGCATGACATGCAGCATTTGCACGAAATCGGCAAAACTTAAAACAAAATTTTAAAACATAGCGCTCTAATCTGATTATAACCTGTTCGTTGCCATTTAAAATGTTTTCTTTATACAATCTGTTACTGTCTGCTTGTATTTCTTTTCTTTCAGCTCTGTGTCTGCCATATTTCTTCTTCAGATATTCTAACGAGTCCTAGTCACATGACTAATACGCCTATCTGAAATGTTTGTGAAAAGTTTGCATATTTAAAAAAAAAAAACTTTTATTTTGAAATGATTTGTCATTGTTTTATATTAATTAAAATTTAAATAATCATTTAAACATTCATTTATTAATTTATTCTCTATAATGCTTATCCAGTACAGGGTCACAGGACACCTGAGTCTGTCCCAGGAGACTTTGGGCACAAGATGGGTTAGATCCTGGACAGGGTGCCAATCCATCATAGGCACACTCACACACTCACACACTCATTCACACACTATGGACAATTTGGGGATGTCAGTTAACCTGATCTGCATGTCTTTGGACTATAGGCAGAAACCGGAGTACCTGGAGGAAACCCAACAAGCACGGGAAGAACGTGCAAACACCACGCACACAGACCTGACACAGGAATCGAACCCTTAACCCTGTAGGTGCGAGGGTCCTACCCTCTATGCCACCATCATTTAAACATTTAGGTAGTATAATGATTGTACATTTATTGTGATTCTTTGAGAGAAAATAAAAGCTGAATACATATTTAACACATTAGGTTTGCATAATTACTGTATATTACAAAGATAGTGTAAACTTAAAGAACAAAGTGGAGTTAAATTTATTTGACATTGGTGAAATAATTGTGTTACAATGTGATATAAACACTACTTACTTTATATGAACACTACTTACAATACTTATATGATGTTAAGACCTAAAGTGTACTAAAGGTTGCTGTAAATTTGCAGAGTGAAATTGAATAACTCACCTTTTTTTTCACCCAAAATCTATAAGAGGTTAATTTCTCCCAGTTGAAAAAAAATCTGAACAATCTTTCAAATTTACACGACACTGCAAATGATAACACCTTAGCAAGTAAAAATATATAAATATCCAGAATGAAGGGAAATTGATCGAATATTCCTCACTGGGGGATTAAGAACATTGTATGTATATGGCTATTTTTAGACATTTTAAAATAGTTCTGATTTATTGTAATGTCAGATGGCCATTTGCTTCTTTCTCAAAATCAATTCAAGAAATAAGTTCATATATATATATATTTGCAAATAGGATAAGTTCAAGCAAGTAAAATAATTAAGGTTTAATAATCTAATACTGTATTCTATAATAAAATTATCTATAAGGTACAGCTGACATTTGATCAATTGCATTATTTTATTTTGATTATCTAATGTGTTATTATGCCTCATGGACACTCAATACACACAAAAAAAGTTTTACAAAATGATGAAATGTCTTTCTTTCTTTCTTTCTTTCTTTCTTTCTTTCTTTTATTTTACAAAATGTTATCAGGTCTACTGATCATAGAAAATCTCAAGTATTTTAAGCCTTTTAAAACATGTAATAATTGTGTATTTTTAAAGTTTTCATACAAAATAAATATGTATTTTAATGACATATTTGATGTGTTTCTGACTTCAGATCTATATTCAACCCCACAGTCAACAAAATTACAAAATTAGAGCCTGGTTCATTCCAGCGCATTTAAATCCATCATGGACGACAGGTTCTCGTTTCTCCATTGGTCAAGTGCTAACAAGTTTATATCCACTTTATATCCCCCAAAAAAAGCTTTTTCAACTGTTCATCGGATATTTTCTTACTATTTCTAATACAAACAAACAAGCAAATCAAATGGATTTGAAAGAACGAGAGAAAACAAAGAACCTTTTAAGTTTTTACGAACGTGTACCTACTGTACTGTATATGCCATTAAATACATATATAGGCTAAATAAATTGTTATTTACATACTGAAGCTGAAATTAGACAGTTGTAAAAGGTTTATTTATGATCTATTAATCTTTATTCAACACCTGTATCATCATGTAACTCGACACCTCTCAAGTCAAAAAGAGTTGCTACAGCATTATTTATTAACGCGAGACCTTAAGTATGAATTAATGACCTAAACATTTATGTTAAACTTTGAGGTTCTAAGTTGCATTGAAGAGACCCATTTGTCTGTTTAACAGCTAATAAAACATCAAAAGTCACTAAACGTTTAACAACTTCTATATACTATAGTAGAATTTTAGTAATTACAACCTGAAATGTAATACATCAATAAACAGTACATTAATAAATAAACTGCATAAGACACTTGCTGCACATTTAGATTTACATTTGGATTATATACTGAGATTTGGACATTTGGATGATTCAAATTAAGTTCAAATGGTTTTTAAACCCATTGAAGAGTGTTTGAAGAATTCTTACAAGTAATTTTTACATAACACACATTGTGCCTTGTTATGTAGCAGTCTATATTATGAATTAAGACTAACAAAAAGAGTCAATTATATGTATAGTTTTTAATGCAAATTTGTTAATTAACCCTTGTATGTGCTGCGTAGAAATAAATTTTCTTATATCGCCCTTATACAAACGCTTACGTTTCTGAGATAAAAAACAATGCAGTTTAATTATATTTGTGTAAGTTTTTTTTATTATTGCAAGAATCAAAAGAATGCCGTGTTTAAATCTACAAAACTTGTATTCAAATCCCAGAAAGTCGCTTTATTATTTCTTTTTTTATCCACACTTCTTATGTCCAGGTTCCTCAGGGATCCATGCTCACGTCTCAGAACCCCAATTTTCTGCTTAATTCCTTGGAAAATTGTAGCTCAGGAATCATTTCAGATTAAAATTGGCAGCGGAAAGAGAAAACCCTCAGAAATGCTAGAAACGGAATACAGCACGGTCAACAAACCATTGTTTGCATACCTATATGTGCTTACCGAAGTGCATAAAGGTTTTTTTTTTGCTTTTTTTTCCCCCCCAAAACTCTTGAAATAACAAGAACTACAAGAGCCAAAAAATTCCAGTAAAGTGTAATTGGTAAAATGAATGACTTTCCTGCTTTTCCCTCAAGAGACCTTTGGTGTTGAAATCTACAAGACATGTGCAGTTATTAAAAAAAAGAAAAGAAAAAAAAAAAGGAGGGGGGAGGCTGATTTTGGTTTCAAGCTTGAAGCCATTCATATGTGGTTGAAATCAGCACCATGCATGATTTAATATATACATGTACTCTGTAGCTTCGGAGGTAATTTATAAGAAACACATGAGTATATTAATGATGAACATCTGCCTTAGGTTTCTGTTTTCACAACAGATATGTAGAAGACTCGTGTGGTTAGAAGATTTTAGTTTCACGCTTAAAGGCTTTTCAGGTGAGGTTTATATTCAACAGTGTATGGTGTAAAATTTGTGCATTTGTAAACATATATAATATAATTTGTAAAAAAAATTTCATTTGACTTTTTTCATAATTTCACTTAATTTTAGCCATGCGTGTAAAATTACTTACTTTAGTTGCTTCGTTGTTAATAACATCACAAGAATGCCTCTTCAAACAATTCCAACATTTTTTACATTCACATTACTAGTTGAAAAGTGATTTGGTTAAATATAAAACCTTAACTTTGTAACACGTGATCATCTCCCTCAGCAATGTTTTTTTTACAAGGTCTTTAAAATCAGATCCTTCTTCCTTCTTTTATAAAGACTCTGAAACTGTTCCCAGGTCACAAATTTCAACTTGTATGAAACTCTAACACAAAAGCTGTCTCTGGTAGATAAACCATGAGTGAGTGTGTTTACAGAGCGCGGAAAGACGTTTCAGCCAGGCGCTCATTAATCAAATAATACCTTACAAAAGCAAGCTTCGGGGGAACATTCTGTGCAACGTTCCGGCAAATGAACCTGCTTGCTGCGGCATGGAAGCAATTTTTTTTTTTTCATTTATCATCCAAAAGTTAACAGAAAGGATCGTTCCACTTACCTTAATGAAAATACTGTAGGACTACTGCATGGGAATAAGCATCCTTTAGATCTTGCATCTTTCCTGCCGTGACTTGTTGTACGATCTTGAGAAAGTTTGATTAGACACAGGAAACTCGTGGTCTCTCCATCAAGGAGCGTGAGCACGCGCCGGAGCACCGGCTTCAGCACTGTGCAGCTCGACTGCTTCCCTTTCCTCCTCTCCAATGAGAATCCTTAAGCCCCTACCACATGACGTGAGACCAAAAAAAAAAAAAAAAGAAAAGCAACCCGAAAGCCTCGGACTGATGGGGGGGGGGAGAGAAGTGGACAGGTGGGGGTGGGAGGGAGGGGGTGCAAAAAGATCCAGCTGGAACAAAGCCTGAAAAGCTGAGTCCACCTGAGGAGGTTGTTCAGGTCTGGATTTTCAGTGCAGGCTCGGTTTATTGAAGCAGCAGAGTGAGGAGAGGGAATGAACGACAGAGGAAGGGAGGGAGAGAGAGAGAGAGAGAGAGAGAGAGAGAGAGAAGGAAGGAGGGAGGGATTGCAGGGGGGTTGCAATGCAAAGAAAGTGCGCATAATCCCTGCCCTGCAGAAACTTCCTCCCTCTTGAATATGAGACGCAGCCCCTCAGACTAGAGCTGGAATGCAAAGGCCAGGATCCCAGAGGCCCAGTCAGGCAAGAGCCGAGTCTAGCTCAGGGCTTACAGTCAGCATGAGTAAGTGTGTGTGTGTGTGTGTGTGTGTGTGTGTGTGTGTGTGTGTGTATGTGTGTGTGTGTGTGTGTTCAGAAATCAACCTAAACACTATAGCCTCAGAGCAAAAAAAAAAAAAACTTTGTGCACATCGAAACTGGTGAACTTTCTTGTCAGTCATGCACAGCTTTTTCTCGGCAGCTTCTTTTTTCAATATAGAAATATATATATTTCTAGTGAAGGAATCATTTTAAAGTTTATGCCTGCAATAGAAGTGAAATTAAATTGTCATTATGTCATTCAAAAAGCTTGTGATTAACCCTGTAATTATTTAATCGATTTCAAACAAATATTTTTTAAGCAAAATTTTTATTTTATTTTATTTTATTTTATTTTTTATCGTATTCATCATTTTGTATGCAGTTATTTTTATATATATAAATTAATACATTATTCTGTCTTTGTTTAATTTATTGATGTATGATAATAATGATAATGATTATTATTATTACTATATACTATTATTGATTTTGTTTCTTTTCAGATGGACATCATTATGCGAACCAAATAAAAAATTATATACTTACCAAAAAAATAAATAAATAAATCCAAAGAATTCCCAAAATATATGAACTATGCACCAGAATCCAACCATGACCCTTTGGTATCCGACATAAGCACCTTGCATCACTTTCTGGGAAGTTTTCCCTTGCATCACACTTCCCTGAGCCAGTCATGACGCTTTTGGGTGCCACGCGATGTCAGCATGACGACTGCAGCCAATCGAAACGCAATAAGAAACACATAAGAACTCCTTAAGGCAAGCTGTGAAGTTTCAGATTTTCACAATCAGCTTCATCACATTTCCACATGAGCTGTTTATCTGTAATCAGGGGCTCGTATTGGGAGTTCAAGGCCATGTGATCGAGACTTACTTCCTCTGCTTGGTGAAAGGTCGTCACAAGATGTGTGCATGCTCATGAGTGAGGCTGAGCAGAGCGAGACAACCGGCTAGGAGAGGTTCTTACACAACTTCCACATTCAGCAGTTACAAATTGGAGGAAAACATATAAACAAATAGTATTTACTCTTTTTTTTTTATATGATCACTATCTAACCAAATCATTCTTCATTGTTTAAATTCAGACCAATATTATATATTTTTTAATAGAACAAATATTCCCAAAATATTTAAAGAATCCTATATTCATAATGTTATATTGCATACTGTAAATAATTTCTCAAGAAACATAAGACTTTGTAACGGCTCACAAATAGCTACAGGTACTGATCTGTGAAAACACTTGTTCATAATAAACAGATTTTGGAATCACTTCCAATGAATTCTTTGTTCATAGCCTATGCTTGTATGGCATGTTATAAAGCAGTTATAAACCTCTATACAGTAATGCTTTACTAGACAATATATAAAATATGCAGTGTTTTTACACCTATACAGAAAAATATTATAAAGGATAAAGGTCTGTAACTAGCCATAAACAGTTATAGGTACTGATAAGTGCAAAAGCTTTGGAAACACTTCCTATAAATTGTGTTCATGATATATGCATGTATGGTGTGTTATAAAGTATGTATAAGCCCCTAAACAAGAGTGTATAATAATGCATTCCTGAATAGGGGCTTACGCACGTTTTGTACCATGCGCATGTATTATTTGTTATAAAGTATGCACAAGCCCCAATGCAATATTTAACAAATGTAAATAGTTGCAATTGCTTATGAATATGTACATGCATAACCTTTGATAAAGAATAAATGTACATTATTTCATAATGTCAATTTATATTAGAATGTATTATATGTTCATATGTACAGTGCAGACACCAATGTAATATGCTATAGCATTAAAATCTGAATTTGAAACATGGAAATGGAACTTATTTTAAAGAAAAAGCCCATCCTTACATACGTTTATAACAAGTTATGTAGTGTACATAATAGTTTATAATGCCTTTATCGAGTCGCTTTAAGTATTCCAACACAAATATAGTTAAAAGCAGAAGATCTTATAAAGTACAAGTACAGTATGTACTATGACATACTATTATGATTAGATACCAGTTTAGTGCACTATTACATGAGTGATGATGTATGAATAACAATGTATAACACTGATCCAAAAAGATTTTTTTTATCTTGTTAATTATATGTACATTATAATGCCTGATGATAATCATAATCGATATTAATGGGAATAATCAACTATAACACTGTACTAAGACATTAGAAAACTAAAACATTTGTAAGCAACAAATTTGGAATTGCCATGTGCAAGCATGCATGTTTATAAAGCATTATAAACCCTATCATATACAGAATGAGCAATTGAAAAGGTTTGTAGAGGAATATGTTTGCTATAAAAAGACATAAATATTAATGTTCTTACTGTATGAATATATATGATATTGTAGTGAAATTAGACATAAAGTCATCCTTTAATCACATTGTTTATAAAGTATTTATTCTTATTCAGTATTATAAGAGGAATGTTTATAAGGCTTTAAAAACTTTAGAATATGATATAATAAAAAATTTTACAATAGATACTTTATAATATATACATAAACAGCTACAATTTGTAATATTTATTTTAATAAATAATGAAAAATATGCATAATACTTTATGAATGCATTATAACATGTTCATGGATTATTCTATATATGACACCCAAAGAAAGTGTTGTTAAGCTGAATATGCCAGAGATACAAATACTGTAGCTCTAAAGTGCAATATATTTTCAAGAATAATTTTACAACAAAGTGTATAATGCTTTGGGAATGTATTATAACATGATATGAACTTTGGATTCAGCACAATGAATTATAGATATAACCTTCAAAAAAGGTGTTATGATATATGTATATATAATATATAAATGCATTATAACATGATATGTACATAATCATAAGACCTTTATTAAAAGCATTACAGTACTGTTGCTATACAATAGCTATAAATAGCCATATATACAAAAAAATAAAATGTGTAAGATATTTTCATAAATAATTATACTGTGTAGAAAGCCATATAAGCCTTATAAATAGATAGCATTAAATATGTATATTTATATATATAGCATTATAACATATTCTTGTGCTTTTTTTTTTTTTTTTTTACAAACTTGACCTTCATAGAAATGTTATGAAGATATCTACAGTATATGCTGTAGATATTTTGTAGCTGTATACACATAACTATAAATTGAAATATAGATTTTAATATTACAGTCTATAAAAGCCTTATAAATGCATTATATCATGATATAGACATGCTTAAAGTTGGTTATATATGACCTTATAACTATATATACAATTAGCAATAAAGCGTAATATATTTAATAAATATTTAGAACAAAGTAAATAATGCCTTAAGAATACATTAACATACAGGATGAACATACTCATAACTTATTATAGATATGACATCCTTAAAACGTGTTTAATTATAATAGTTTAATTATATATTGTAGCTATATGTTATATAACATTAACTATGCTCATTGTTTATTACAGCTATGATCATAGCAAGTGTTACAGTCTACAATGTTACCACTTTCTCTTTCTAACCTCCAAGATGTACAAAAAACAAAGTCACTCAGCCTTACAAGAAGTCATGTATTCCAAGCAAACCCACGGCAGTTTTCAATCAGTGTGCGCTGAAGCCTTGTTACGCAGCAGCTGGTGTAGTTTGTAATCTGATCACAGGACCACACAAACCCCTCACTACACCACTGTGGCTCTGCACTTCAAGCAGCATTGAGCTTGTCGTCACCGCGGCCTTTTCCAAAATTATTCAGGAGACTAATCAGACCCTGAGGACGGAGTGGGGGTTGGACAGGAGTTGGACCCTGGAATAGGCTTCATCGGATCTCCATCTGGGCTACAGCCAGTATCACAATAATGAATAATGACTACTGGACTCATTCTTACACCACCCACTACACCATCTACTGAGGTTGTCTTTAAAAACAAACTAAAATAAAACCCCTAAGATAAATAAAAGTAATGCTTTTTGTTCAGTGTGCAGGCTGAAAAAATGACCTGAATATAATTAATAGGGCGGCGTCAGAATTTTATGTTTTTTTATCAGCCTTTCCTTTACTACTTCCTCTATTTCCTGTCTTAAAGTTAATAAGGAAAAACTAAATGCATGTCATAAAACTTAAAAAACAAAGCGTAATACTGAAAACGGCATCAAAAAATTTCTCTTTATGCAAAACCTCCTCCTTGATAATATGTTAATAATGCGTTATAGAGCACATTACAATACAATAAGTGCCTGTAATCAGATAGAGTTTTGTATATACAGTATACCACCATTTTTATAGCACATGTTTACAGGATGACTTCATCGTGTCAGGTTATATTATAATGCATTATAATACACATCATACATACTAGTTTAAAACATTAAAATATAACAAACTCAAACTCATTACCTAAAACAGTTACAAAGTAACAAGTTTGTTCTTATTTCCTATGAATTATGTATTCAATATTATACAGTATACATGACACGTTATAATGCCTGACATAAGAGGGTGTATTTGCTTGTGAAATGCTATGGCTGCACATGAAGAATGAAGACGTTTTATCAGGGTATGTTATAATGCATTATAATATCTGTTCATGAGGACATTGTAATCCACTATAACAATGCATTGAGACACTAATAAAGGAAACAGTATTCAGTGGGGAAGAAATGTCCTATGAATTCTAAATTTAACAACTAATTACAGAGAAATTCTGCATGTGTGTAGTTATAATATTATTTCTTTCTTTGTTTGTTTGTTTATTTATTTATTTAGTAATAATTTTATGTGGAGTCAGTTTTTACCATACAGTAGATACCAGCTTGTCATGTTATTATTTATTAATAAACCATAAAACAAGACGTCCTCCATCATTAAAACTTTTGCAATCACTGTTGCTGTTAAAGAAATAAAACAACACATTCTAACCTGAATATCTGAATATTGTAAAGAAAAAAATACCATAATGTAACAAATATACTGTATCCAGTAAAATTCAGACATTTCAGCAGCAACAGCTGTGAAATCATTATCTGTCTTTAGATGTACTATGTACCGTATTTAAACAAAATGTTTTAAGAAAATTTATCCAAAAACCTACGATTATTTCTCTGGCTGGACTTGTGTGCCTTTATCATCTTCGGAAAAGCAGCTCAGCTTCTTCAGTGTTACAGAAAGGAGCGTTATATAAGACGTTATGTAAATGAGAGTGTCTGTTGCCCGCTAGCACAGTGCTAAATCTTCACATCAGCAGCAAAAAATCCTGACACAGATGACAATATATCATCTCCGCTTTCAGTCAACCACTCGTCTGGAGGTCAGAATAATGCCTTCGCTTCCCCTGCTTCGTTAACTCAAAGCCAAGATATTAATGCTTCGGATTAAATTCAGGCACAGGCATCAACTAAAATATAGCTCAAGAAAAAAAAAAAAATCAAGAAAATGCAATCCAATGTAACACTAAAACATTGCTTAAAACCATATTCTACTGTATATTAATTAATACATTGAGTTCATTTGTGAGATGTTATATAGCCTTCATAATGCCTTATAATGCTGGGAACAAGCCTATCTTCTTGCTTATGAAATTATAAACTGTGACAGTTAAACTTATAAAACTTTGTAAAACATGAATACACAATATGATTTAAAAATCTCAGGTAACATCATAATGCATGGGAATACATGTTCAACATAGAAAACAGACACGTGTTATTCATTCAACAACACTAAAGCCTCGTAATAACACTTATGTGTCAGTGAAGGCCACAGATATAATAAACTATAAACATATTTATAGCATGTTATAAGATACATACTTTTATAACTTTTAAGGAAAATGCCTTACACTTTCTAGAAAAGTTTGTTGTGAATTGTCAGCATGATGTCTTACAAGTAGCGCTCATAAGACCATTAGCAAAGAAAAGAAGCACTGAGACAGACTTTGGTTTGACGTATCATGCCAAAACAAAAGATTATAATGTATTCAATAAACATATTATAAACATTACTATAAACTATAATGCTTTTCCAAAAGTTATTATTATTAAAGTTAATTATAATTTAATGAATGTTTACAGAGGCCATTATACTGTGCCTATGGCCTTGTCTTTCTATCGTAACCAAAGTTGATTTGAAAAAAAAAAAAAAACATAAATAAAATAAAACATTAAAATATAAAATCAGTTCTTAATAAGCAAATTTCTCCAGCTTTTTTATATCGCAAAAAGTGTTTATTATAATTATTTAATATCCCTATAATATCCTACATTAGCTTGTCACATAAATTGATACTGTACTTATAACAATTACATAATGTAAAGCTAATGATGAGAATATAATACGACTTGATGATATCAGGTTATATTAGAATGCATTATATGTTCATTAGAGACACTAATGTGATAACTGTAATACATAAAAGATAATAATAAATGACTACAATAATGTCAACCTGGTGATAAATGTGAAACGGCTACTTTAATGAATAAAAATATTACATGAAATATATCATTCCTGAAATAGGTGTCCAGAATGTGAAATAATTATATTTATGCATATTAATAATACATTATGCTTATATTATATTATATTATATTATATTATATTATATTATATTATATTATATTATATTATATTATATTATATTATATTTTCTGTTATGTGCCTGTTAAAGTAAAATTCCTTTTTTTAAAAAAAGGAAAAGAGTTTAATTTGAAAATAATCACATGACACGTTATGTTTGGGATCTAATTTTTAAAAATCCCAAATCTTCCAAAAATACATGAATCAAAGTAACAAAGTTTTTCAGTTTTTTTTTTTTTTTTTAAACAAAAGGACCTGTAACAAGTTGATGCATTTTTTGTTTATCACTGTCTTTTTTAACTAAATTTCAGACCATGTCTTCCATTTTTCTTTTAAAATTTCTTTCTTAAAAGTTTCTATAATTTCTAACATACATTTTCCTTAACTCTATCCCTAATCATCAATACCCAAACTGCACTATATCTGTTCATTTAGCATTTTTGGAAGGAGTCTCCAGTATTAAAAATATAAGTCTTTAAGTTTTCAGACACATAAATAGAAGGGGTACAGAATCATTTACCCTGACAAGTTTTGTATTTATTTATTTATTTATTTTTTAAAATTCTGTACTTGAAAAGTAAGAGATAAAAGAGAGGGAAAGTCTGTTTATAGCTGCTATAACACAAGTGAGAACAAGAATTTTGTTTCCTGAATATTTCTTTCAGTTTCATTGCATGTAACTATAAATCTACTGTAAGTAGCTGCAATTAAGATATTTTGGTTTAATATATTGCTATGGTATGGAATGTTGACTTACAGAAATTATTGTTAATTAAACATTGTTGATTATTTTTCTATAAAAGCCAAACCGCTGAGGATTTTATTCCTACCTCAAACTTTTAAAATCAGTGTGTCTAAATAATAAGTGCAGGTTTTATATCATGCTGTTACGTCAGCTTATGGAGTATGGAAATGATGATGATGTCAGCACATCACTAAAGGCTGGTGTGTCAGTTGTCGCAGGATGTCTAGACGCTTGAACAAAAGATGAAGGATTACTCACAGTTTTAAGCCCATTATCAGCAGAGAGTAAAGCTTGTATTTGTGAACTTTTTGATGTGCTTTGAATTTAGAGCAAATATAATGAATAAACAAAACTGGTAGTGACAGATCTTTCTCACAATATGGATAAATTATGTATACACTGTCTGGCTAAATATGATCGATTACAGTAGCTTCTTCATTTAAAACCAATCTAACCGATTAAAAAGGAAAGATGGATTTAAGTAGGTGAAATCAGATCACCCAATTCCTCTAATTCCAAATTCAATTGTGTTTTCCCCCTACTCTTTCTTCTGTCTTTCTTTTTTTTTTTCGCTCGGGAGATCAAAGCGCCGGAGCTTTTTAACATAACTTTGAATAAGCTTTTAGGATAACAACGCTGTACAATTTAGATCTCTTCCTTCATGGATCTGTTAGCTGATATTTTCAAGCCTTTTGTTGTCTGTGAAGTCGATGAATACGACAGGACTTTTTTTTTAAATGAAAGAAAGGGCATTGTGATTCCACAAAGCGTTCCCTCAATAACCACAGAGCTAATCTCCTTGCCTGATTCGGTATTAATAACCTTTTAATTAAAGCCGAGAGCGACGTTGAACAAGGACTAAGCCGCTGCATGCTCGGTAGTATGTGAGGAATCAATACGAGGCATCGCAGTAGGACGTTGAAAAGAAAGAGATAGAAATATTTGCTTAAAGTCGATCAAAGAACGCACATCAATATTTAAGCCTTCCTCCAGCAGTAATAGCTACAAAACTTAACCCATTATTCATCCATGTTAAATAAATAATAAATAAAAATCAATAGGAAGACTAGATAAAGCGGGAGACTTTCTGCAAAACTTTGTCTTATCCTGTAAAAATGATGCAAACCAGATAACTAAGTACTCATCCCCAAATAAACATCATAAATCAGTGGAAACAGGAAGCGTAGAGGATGTGTGCTGAAGCCGCAGCCAGGCTTTTGAAAAAGTCAAGCCTCTCGTCTCTTCTGTGTTAGGCATGCAGGGGTCATGACCTGGTCATGAATCGCTTCAATCAGCGCCCGGCTTGGACGAAAAGGGTAGGGGAGGAGAGGGGAGGTTTGGGGAACGGCCGAGGGCTTTTGATCTCGCATGGTCAGTCAAGCAGCACGCGGAAGAGATTCCTCGTGTTTGTGGAACAGGTTTCTCCGTGGCGGGGGGAGGAGCCCAGAGCAGGTCAAGAGCACGATTCATTTTTCCTCTTCGCTGAATCCACACTCCCTTTTTTTTCTTTCTCCAAAGCTCTTTCCACTCCTGGAGTTCTGCAGCTGCCCCGAATTTTTTTGGTTGTTGAATGAAACAGTTTAGCTGCTCAAGTGACCTAAAAAACTTCAAAAGCACAATCAAAGCACAAGTTACAGTACACCAACTTATTATATATTTTATAACATAAATGCCTATGATTCTCCCTAAAATTAAACAGAGATTGGTATCTCAATGACTTTCAAGATCCAGAAACTGATTTTACTCCCATATAAAGTCTCAGCGTGTAATTATTTCTCAATGTTTATTGCAACATTGTATCTTTTATTACAATAAACCAAATAAATCAAGGGTTGTATCTTAAACAATGTAGTTTCCAACACCGTTTTCAGTTATTCACGTTGTGTTCTGTACATTATGTTCTTAAAATCCTTATTTTATCATATTCAAAATAATACTTTAATTAAGTGTGTACAGTATGCAAGGTGCTCTATGTATGTTGTTGTATACATGCCAAAGGAGGCATGAAAAGATGTCATTTTAATTTCATTTAACTTGTTACTAAGTTAAAATAAACTTAGTGCTAAAACTTGCATGTTGACATTTTCAGGTGAAAAGAATTGATACCAAACCAGGACCAATTTGAAATCACAGAAAGTTCTTTGCTTATTGTCAGGAAGTTATTGTCTGATTTTATAATGCCTTGTTGTGTCGTGGTTAAGGGGAAACTGTATATAACTGTAACTTTTTAAACCACGCTTGAAAATAATAAATGTAGTGACCGACAAAGGAAAAAAATCATACAAAGACGAATCTGTAGAATTTGTAGACAGTTGGTTGTTGGTCCATAAATTTACAAATGACAAGAACAGTCTTATTTTTCACTAATGGAGTGCTTGTAAAAACCTCTCATACAGGAGGTGGAGCAAATCTCCTACTGTACACTGGCTACAGCTGACTAAAACCCTTAACAATGGTTATTGTAACAAAGCAACTTTACAGAATTTAAAAAAATAGTACTATTAAATAGTGCGTTAGATAGATACTAAATCCATGACTAAATCCAAACTTGTGCACTAAACTACTAAATAGTACATTATGATCTACTTTTATAGATGCTGAATCCACGGCTAAATCCAACCCTACACTATAGTACACTCTAACAGATCCTGAATATTAAACGGTATGTCCTAATTGACCCTGCACATTAAACTATTAAATAGTACGCCATAACAGATACTAAATCCATGACTAAATCCCACCCTGCACTAAACTACTAAATCATCCATCTCAATCTACTGTAGGAACCTCTGTAGTCCAGGGACCATTGAGGCCAACGGTGACCATTGCATTTATTCCCATTTTTACAAACTCCGGTCAACATTCACCCACAAACACACATATTCACACACTACGGGAAGTTTGGGAATGCCAATCAGCCTAATCTGCATGTCTGCGAGGAAACCGGAGTACCCAGAGGAAACCTACCAACAACAGGGAGAACATGAAAACTCCATGCACACAGACCCGACAAGGGAATCGAACAAAATAATGCGCTCAAAAAAGATCTTGAACAGTAAATAGTATGCTCAAATAGACCCTGAACACTAAACTAATAAATATTACACTCTAATGGATTGTCAAGATTAACGTGTAGCAGGACACAAGTGCAGGTAAGTAAGACTAGTTTTATTAAACCAATTACCAAAACAAACATGGGTCGTTCATACTCGTAAGTCAGAAACAGGCAAGGGTCGGTCGGTCCTCAAAACACACACACTAGGGCAATTAAAACTCGGAAACCAAAATACCAGAACAAAGTCATACACGGAAACGCTAACACAAACAAACATGGCTTGGTAACGTCCGGAAAAACTCACGGGAGTGTAAACTTCGCAACGTTCCTCCATTACTGGGTCCTATTTAAGCACCTGGGTAATTGGCTGCAGGTGTGCTTAGAATTCAGGTGACATGGAACGTGTCTGCTGGGAGTTGTAGTCCGTTTCTGCCATGTCTGTATGCGGATACGGTCTTGTCTGTTTTGTCATTTGCTGGACGGACATGGATACAAAATCCATCCCTAAGTCCAACCCTGTGCACTAAACTACTGAATACTATACTCGGACAGATAATAAATCCACAACTGGATTCCATCATACAAACTAAACTACGAAATAGTACACTCTGACAGATACTAAATCCCCAGATAAATCCCACTATGCACTCATCCCACTAGTAGCCCTAACAAATATTAAATTGCTAAATCCCAGCCTGTGCACTAACTTACAAAACAGTATGCCCTACTAACAGATATTAAATCTAAGGGTATTTCCAATTAATTTAATACAACGTTTAACATAAAAAAAATCATTATGAGCAACAACTTCAGGAAAAGGAAGAATCGTACAAAAGCCGGCATGGATTTCAAAATTTTAATGATGATTATATTATAATGATTTATATGATATAGAACTGGAGGAAAATTTTACCAACCTTTTGAACAAATTCTCTCACTAAACTAGTCCTGAACATTTGCTCGTATATATGTATATATATACACAGTGGAACCTCGGATTACGAGTAACGCAGTTTACAAGTGTTCCGCATGATGAGCAAAGATTTTAAATAAATTTTGACTTGAAAAACGAGTATTGTCTTGGTTTACGAGCACCGAGTATCATGTATCACGCATGCGCTTCTTGATTTGACGCCGAGCGTCACGTGATCACAACTGAGCCAACGTTTTTTCTCTCTCTTGTGCTGTGGAATTGTAGCTAATCGTCTCCCCTGCTGGGTCTTAGTGCTTGCAGAGTTTCTGTGTAAGGCAGAGAGTGTGTGTGTTTGTTTGGGAAGGCGAGAGGAGGAGGGGGTGGGAGAGGGGCTGTAAAGGCGAGCCCACACACACACTCTCTCTCTCGGCTTTACAGGCCCCCTCCCACCTTTAACACAAACACACAGCTCTGTCGCGATTCTTTTCAAAGGTAAGGTGCTGGTTCATTTGTTTTTTTGTTGTTGTTGTTTATTTATTTTTTACTTTACAGCAGTGATTCCGTTAGTATGCACTCACGCGAGTGTGACTAACGATGTTCCTTGCTAATTTTTCCGATAAAACGGTCTCTCCGTTAATGTGTTAACACACAGCGCCTGCGTGCACAAACGGAAACACTTATCTGTCTGGATTTATTTTTACTTTTTTGAAAGGTAAAGTGCAGGTTAATTTGTTTTATTTTTA
>JAQMYG010000003.1:4094572-4114677 GCA_030014215.1 Clariallabes teugelsi | reverse complement strand
ATCCAGTGGTTCAGCGGCCATAACCTGCTGTAAGCTATGTCGCCACGTCTCATTGGGATGGGACCAGAGCATATTACATTCCAAGGATGCTCAGTCAATTTGAGATTTGGGGAATTCGGAGAGCAGGTCAACAACCTTCTGATACCTTTTTATATTGTGGCCAGCATTGACGTTTTCAGCAATTTGTGCTGCCATTTTGTTTTCTGTGGGATCAGAGTGGGTGGGTTGGCCTTTGGCTGTTGGTCAGATGTACAATGGGATAAAAAGGGTAAATTGCTCTGGATAAGTGTGGTGGGTAAATGCAGTGTGTGTGTGTGTGTGTGTGTGTGTGTGTGTGTACTGTATCTCACTACCAGCAGTCCTGTGTCATTCCAACAGTAAAGCATTGTGAGGCCATTATGTGTGTGGTTGCTTTTCAGCAAAGGGAGTGGGTTCACCCACAATTTTGCCTAAGAACATGGCAATGAATAAAGAATGGTAGAAAAACATCCTCAGAGAGCAACTTCTCATAAGGCAAAAGTGATAATGGCTCGAGGAACAAAACATTGAAATTTTTGGTCTATGGCCAGGAAACTCCTCAGACCTTAATCCCATTGAGAACTTGTGGTCAAACCTCAAGAGGTGGGTGGGCAAACAAAAAACCCACATATTCTGACAAACTCCAAGTGTTGTTTATGCAAGAATGGGATGGAATTAGTCAGGATGTGACCCAGAAGTTGACTGACAGCATGCCAGGGTGAATTGCAGAAGTCTTGAAAAATAAGAATGATTTAATGTAATTGTAATTTAACACTTATACTTCAACTTCAGATTACCATAGTAACATTTATTGTACATACACTATTATGCTGATATGTTGTTATACTGTATATTGATATATTGAGTCTTTTTGGTGCCTTTCTCTAGAATTAGGCAAGAAGGTTGTATGGTTCATTTGGTTTACATTCTTAAAAAAAAAAAAGTATGTCGTTATAATTAATATAATATATATGCAGTTGTTTATTCGTGTTGTTCCTGTTGTGTTGAAATGTACTGAAGGGGAAGTTCACCCAAGGCCAGATACACACTTAACCCCCCGCTGTATTAGGATATTGCATTAGCAAGCAACCCAGCTAGCTCACTGGAGTTTTTTTTCCCCCTTCTTCTTGAGGAATGTGTTGACACCATTTCTTGCTGGTTAAATGAATTTGGCATCGACATGGACCCATTTCGACCATATTTAACCACCGTATTGAAGTCGCAAAGTATAATTGGATAAAATCTAATACAGTTAGTCAGGCGAGAACCAAGCCTTTGTCATCTGACTCAGTGGATCTTTGTGTGGGTTTTTTTTTTCTTCTTCTTCTTCTTTTTACTAATCCACTTCAGGTCTGGGGACTTCAAAGGTGACATTTCAACTGGTATGTCGGTGTCTGTCTCTTCGGACAAAGCGAACGGTTGTCAAGATTCGAGAGCTTGACCTCGGCCACTAGCTCAGACCTAGTTGTTTAATTTCTGTTCTCTTTTTGTTTCTGTAATCAAAGAAAGTCAGAGGTTATTGTCAGTTCAAGCCTGACAAACACGTACTGTACGCAGGCAAGGGTTCACAGTCTGACCAAAGGTTACGAGAAGTTTAAGGAAAGCGTAATCATTGGAAGATCAAATAGAGTGGAATCTGAAGGAGGGGTGTGTGTGTGTGTGTGTTGTGTGTGTGTGTTGTGTGTGTGTGTGTGCATGACACAGAAAGCCTTCTGCTCAGCAAACAAAACCGCACTGTTCAGCTCTCTCTCTCTCTCTCTCTCTCTCTCTCACACACACACACACACGCACTGAGGTCTTATTTAACCTCCATTCTCCTTTGAACTCTGTAAAACTCCCTATTTAAAAGCGAGCAACAGCGACACATTCAAGGTCAGTTATTTCCCTTTCAGTGCAAGAACAATGCATGTTGGAAGCGTTTCAGCTCCTGTTGGCCTGACTCACTGTACTGTACATGCACATCCACAAACAGATGAAAAGATCATGGTGAGGAGGAAAAAAAAGAAAGAAAAAAAAATAGAAAAAGGAAGAAAAACACTTCATCCATCCAACATTTCTTCCTATCTCACATCTTCTCTTCTTTCTCCTTATACATCTGTATTCTCGCTGAAGCACATCTAACTTGATATATGCATGTCATTTGCAAAAGGCAGAACTGGGTCACGAGGTGCTTTTCATGGGGTTCAGGGTTTTTGATCAAACGAGGAATATGCATGATCTGGATTATGTAGGATCTTTTTTTTAAAATTATTATTATCATTAAAAATAGAAGAACAGAAAGAACAGGCATTTTTCTTTTTCTAATTCTTATGTAGGAGAAAATATAGATGTGTTACTGTATATATGCACGCAAACTTGCTGGCCACTTTATTAGGAACATATACTGGATATGATTATTTATTTATTTATTTATTTATTTATTTTTGGCTCCGGTGACTGGGTCAGATATAAAAAAGATTAATGTTCAAATTCCATGGAACCAGTGTGAGTTGACCTCCTGGCACTGTGTATTATCATGCTGGAAGTCATTATGTGCCTGATTGTTAGTAGCCCTTAAAGCTCAGAGCATCTTAGCCATAATTTGTTCTGCTGTTTATTTTTATTTTTTATTATTTATTTATTTTTTTAAATAAACATATGTCTATAGGGCTCAGGATTGTGCAGTATAGAGTGATGTATCTTTTTGTTTTTTTTTAGCACAAAATAGGCAATATAAAAAACTGAATCACCTCCCGAAACATGAGTGAAAAAAAAATGGGTCACATACTGTAGGCAAAGGAAAAGTACATATACTGTACACGTCACATGTTTTTATGGTTGTTTTCAGTTCTTTCTACATTATGACCAAATAATAATAATAATAATAATAATAATAATATGCTCATTCTGAGACTTCTACATTTTGCGACGACATTCCCATATTCTGGTAGTGGAGGCTAAAGACTCCCCGTTAACACACACCGGTAAGGCTTCCACATATAATGTGGAGTATAATGTGTTAATAATCTTATCTCTTTGTGAGAGATCTAAATCGAATCCAGACGTCTGTAATGCAGCTTTGTCATTATGTTTCTTGTTCAAAGCTTGATGTTAATACAACTGAATTAAATTGAACTGGACTTGATGTGAAGTTCTGAAGTACAAGCTCTCTACAGTAGTTAAGCTTTAAGGTAGCCCTATAACAAGCAGTGTTTGATAAATATTGTTCACCGTGAGGTTTTACAGATCTAATCTGAAGAAGGTCGTCTAAGAAGAATGAGGAAAGACGAACAAGCAAAAAAAAAAAATGTGGAATACAGTAAAATATGTAGAATACAGTAAAACTAGGTTATGGTGAAAGATGATGAAGAAGTAGAAAATAAAAATGGCAGAGAATCTTCCTCTTAAGGTTATCGTGACTTTTAGGTCCGTGCCTCAGGGACAAGGCCATACTCCGCCTGAAACACAGCCAGACACCAAACTCGCACAAAGCACCAGAGCATCATAAATCATATGTATGATTTAAAATTTCCCTCTTAAGCACAAGGGTCATTAGCTGTCATCAGCCAAGCAGGACATACTTTATACTTATTGTTCCACATCAGCAGATTCGTGCTAACTGTGCAACTTTGTCCGATGTCACAAAAATGCATGCAAGCTCTCGTCCAATTATCAGGGGGAGGAGGATGTGTGAAAGAAGATCAGCGTGAGCATGAAGTGTGTCCTCTGTTCACATTACAGACAGCATAACATGCTGCTTTAGCTCCACACTTATGACCAAGCATCAGGAATGGATCAGTGCCTAAATAATGTGTGTAAAGAGATAAGCGATATATAATATGACAGTATTTTGGGATATCTCATTGCTTAAAGAGGTTGTAATTATTTAAATTTAATACTGCTGTTTAGTTATAAACTTTTTTTTTTCAAGATGTAGTCCAAGTTACTATCATCTAGATATGATAACTTTATATTTCAAGTTATAATTACAGTATATTTGACCTAATACTGTACATGCTTATTTCAAGATGTCCTATCAATATTTTGAGTTATTACACACCGCCCAGTAACAACACCCCCCCCACCCCCCCCACCACAAAAAAAGACATTTGGATTTAAATAAGCAACAATTCTTTTAACCCTAATTGAAACGGTGAGTAGCTTTTCATTTCTTAAATGCCCATGTCAGAATACACACCTGTGGTTGTGGTAAAAATGTTACTTTGTTTCTGAAGGATCAAATTATTGGTCTGTATCAAGCAAAAAAAAACAAAAAAAACAACAACTAAAGATATTGCCGAAACCTGGAAGGATGGGGTGATCACGTAAATGCTTGGTGAAGTTGGATCGTAAAAAAAATCTACAATAAAAACCACTAATAGTGAAAGTAAGTAACATAGCTAAACAGTTGTGTGGCGATAAAATAAAAAAAAAAACAAAAAAAACACTTGTTAGTGAGACTTATTAGAAAAAAGTCTTCAGCTTGCTAGGGAGCATAGTGATTGGACTTTGGAGAGATGGAAAAAGGTCATGTGGTCTGCTGAGTCCAGATCGACCCTATTCCAGAGTGATGGGCGTGTCACGGTAAGGAGGGAAGCGCATGAAGCGATGCATCATGCATAGTGTCCACTGTACAAGCCTCTGGAGACAGTGTTATGATCTGGGGTTGTTTCAGTTGGTCTGGTTCTACATTCAGCAAAATCATGTGGCAATATAAGACAGGGGTAGCTCAGTGGTTAAGGTATTGGACTGCTGATTGGAAAGTCCCAGGTCCAACCGCGCCCATACCAAGTTGTCACTGTCGGGCCCTTGAACAAGGCCCTTCAATTCAATTAACATTGTCGCAAAACAGATTTACACAATCAAAAGAATTATTTAAGTTTGTAGCCCTTAACCCTCACCTGCTCAAGTCAGTTGAAGTACAGAATAACTAAGTTAACTAAGTTAATAACTAAGTTAACCCATCTATGTAGTTTTCTTTTCAGATGGCACAGGAGGAATCCTTTTCACACATGAACCGTCCCCTGTCTTGATCTGAACTCCACTGGACGTCTTTGATCTGTGCAGGAGAAAACTTTACAGAGTTGGTCAACTGTCCCGTCATCGATACAAGACCACGCCCTAAAATTAATGCAACTATTTAACACTTTAACGTTGCATTACGTTGTCAAAATACATAAATAGCCTGTTTGCAACATGTTATATTGATATTTTAAGAGGAATTAACATTGAGGTAAGGATGAGATGTTAAATCAAAATAATATCTCAGAATACAGTAGTTAATAAATTAAATTTCCATTATTGCATGGAATTATGGGTTATTAGATTAAAAAAACCTACCTGTAGTTTAAAATCATGCTGAAATAATGTCATATTGTCGTATTGAATTAGTGAGATAAGTCAAAATTATATAATCAGAATTTGAAATAATAAGAAAGATTAAAATAATGTTTTAAAGGAATGAGTTTGCAATTGAAATTCAACATGTTGAAATAATGAGATAGAGTAGATTCAAATAAAACGACAGCAATGCATAATACAATAATGAGATATTTAATGGAAATTATCATCACACTCGTGTTTCACAAATTGTGTTTCAGTATTTTTAAAAAGTCTGAAATTGCTTTGGCAGGAAGTTAATCCTGTCAGTGTGCTCCTTCTTGCCTAACCCACACACACACACACACACACACACACACACAAAATAAAAGGAAGCCGTACATGCATGTGACCCAGTTTACGAAGGAAATCTATAAATGTGTACAGGAAAAAAGATCATATTCAGGAAATGTTTAATGCTTTGAGTCGTTTGGTGCTCGGTGTGTTGTTTCTTGACATTCATGACAGTCTACAAGCCGTCTGTGTGATCATGTGCCAGGCTACCGTGATGCTACAGTTGTTTCAGTCGATGTAGCTAAATTTACATGAACAGAAAAAACTGAATCTTCTTCTCCACTTTTCCTTATCCTGAGAAGAAGCAGCGTACCTTCAGGCCTGGGGCTGTTTGCTATCTATCGTGTCTCTTTTTTACTGGATTTCTTTTTACAGGCCACTGATCTGTCTTGATGCTGACCCCGGTGAGGCACAGAGCCATCTATTTCCCATCTCTTCCTCTTAAGTCTGAGTCACACTGACCCGCACGCATTAAGGTCACAATGAGGTCCAGGAGAAAAAAAAAAGATTTAATAAATATATAATAAATATATAAATGCATTTCCCAAAGGATCCATATATTATTATTATTATTATTATTATTATTATTTTTGTTGTTGTTGTTATTGTTACAACATATGATATGCAGTGCTAGCTCTTTCAGTCACATATGAAGCTATTGTAACTGGTGGGAATAACATCATGAAATTGTTTATAATTTAAGGAATCAAATCCTAAGATTATAAGCTTTATAATTGTATATTACCACTTACCACTAGGAAATTGATGTCTATGATTTTTTGATGTCTAAAAATGATGTAAAATATACTGGAAGTGTAGTAGACAAAAAAAGGCCCATTCAAGGGCCGGTGATTTCAAGAAAGGCAGTTGTGTGTAGACATTTAAGAAAGGGAAAAAAAAGAGAGAGAAAACGCATGTGTATTATATCAATCATTTACAAATGTAGAAATTCCTGAAAAGTAAAAAAAAAAAAAAAAAAAAAGTCATTTATGATATTATTAATATATTAACATACACAGTTTGGGTCTTTAAAAATGGAAAAGCCAAAAAAAAAAAAAAAAGGATTTTACTTTGTGCATTTTGGAACTTTATTCAAAATCTGTGCAAGTAAACACCAAAAATGAATACATTTAAAAATGATATCACAATTCATATTCAATATGCTGCAGTCCAAACATATATATATATTTTAAATGTTGTTTAAAACCAAGTTCTTCCAAGCATTAACGTAACCCATAATTGCATTGTTGCTGTACATGACTTGATTGTTTAAACCAGTTTGGTTTACTTTTGTAAAAAAAAAAAAATAATAAAAAAAAAGGAATAAAAACCAAAATAAATACATATATATAGATTTTCTTTATTTATATGCACATCTCTTTCAAAAGTTCGGCTATCTTACTCAGCAGTCTATTTCTTAGAATAAACAGACAATACATTTTGTTTTGTTTTTTAAACAGGCTTCATGACAAAATAGTTATGCTTAAGACTTGAATTCCTCCATGAGCAGTAATACATAGGAACCTTCTCATGCATCTGCATGCAGCAGGCAGCTGTGGACTGTTGAATATCAGACATAACACAACATAGTTGTAGAACAGATTATCGTCATTTTTATCAAGAGACACATGCAAAAAGTAGGATCAAGAAAGAAAAAAAAAAGAAAAATTCTCTAATTATGTACATGTGCACACAGCCGTGTGGACTTTTTTTTGTGTGTGTTTTTTTTTTAAGAAATTCCAAAACTAAAAGGTTTCTCTTTTTCAGTCATATAAAATAGCCATCTTTCATAAAGATGACGGTATGTACATAAATATAGTTTATAACAAGACTTTAAGATCAAGGGACAAAAATAATGTGTTATATTCCCATCTGTAAAATGTAAGACCATTATCATACACATTATAATACGTGGGGAATGACAGTTGTAGCACAGTACTCCCGTAAAACACGACTATTAAAACAACACACATTCTGCACATTATGCACTAGAACGCTCTCTGCATCTCCGGCAAGCTTGATTCGTCTTGTTTTAATGCATCCTTATTGCACAATGCTAGACATTTATGGCACATGCTGATGCCGATACCTATTCATATAATCAGATTACATCTTCATCTTCAGCTTAGCAATATGTTGAATAATTTCTTATCAAATTACTCTTTTTTTTTTTTGGTACCTTTTTTCTTCATCGTCATACAGGGCACTGCAGAAAGAGGTCTCTGCTCTTGGCGTGGTTCAACGAAATGCTGGATTATTTGTACAGTACTTCACAAATTAGTAGAAACAAAAATTATATATACTGAAATGAATGAAATTAATTAAAAAGATTACCAATATCAAATGCAAATGATACAAATCACATATCATGCACATACTATATCATGTTTTAATACTGATGAACTGATCAAAGCTACATAAGGCTACATAAGCAACTGTGTACTTTCGTCCAGCACATCGCAAAGAAAAATTTAGACTGTAGAAAATTTATGATGCAGATCAATTTACCTGGAGCATGTGACCAACATTTTATATTTTAACAACAGATTTAAAAATTTAAAGAATTTTTTTTGTAACATTTTTGAAGTTGGATGTAGAAAATTGCAAGAAATTGAGCACTGATCTTACAGAATAGAGTTTTCATACAGTATGAATAAAGAAGCAAAAAGAATGATGAACTAGAAAATTTTCATTTTAGTCAAAAGCTAGTCTTGTCTTCTTCATGACTTCTTGAGCGACCCGTTGATCCGTGGTGTGTCACAGCTATGAGTCCCGTTGTGATGTTGGTTTTGTTGCAAGTGGACTTTGAGGTCAAATGCCTCAGATTCGTCTTTCTCTTTAGTCTGCGGTCTGCAAGGTCCTGACTTTGCTTCAAGCTCCACTCTGTCCCTAACCAAATGTGCATTGCTCCTCTGGAGCATGTAATACAAAATAGGGTTAGCTTTAGTCAATCGTGGAGAATCTAGGTGACAGTCATGTGTTTTATCACCATTCACAAAGCCTGTCGATGGCTTCAAGTCTCTCTGCGAGACGAAGTCACGTTTTGACCTTGACAAATCCTGCTGAACATCAGAAAGAGATTGTACTCTCTTTATTCCTGGTGTTGCAGAAGGTGGCTTGCCCTGGTTTAAGGTCTGGTGAAAGCCTTCAAGCTCACCGTTGTTACTTGGTTCTTTGATTGTTCTCCCATTTTGGACCGGGCGTTCCAGTGAACTAAATGTTCCCCTTGACTGAGACAGATCCTTTAAACAGTTGTCTGAAAGGAGTAGCTGCTTGAGGACATTGAATCCGCCATTTTCATTACGTGGTGACTCACATGGTGGAAACTTAGCTGGTGGACTGTCTGCCTGCGGAGGGCTTGATGGATCACTGGATTCTCGAGACTCTGGAATTCCAGAGGTTGAGCAATCGCTATCATCCTTTTGGCTGCCAGAACTACTGTACATTCTCTGTTGGGAACGGATATTGACATGGTTCTCTGGTTTAACCGAAAACTTTCTCTTCTTGGGAATGGTTGGTCCTTGGTGATGTTCCAACGATTCCTCTTTAATGCATTCCTGATTTGTCTGCTCTAAAAAGTTTGGTTTTAGGTTTTTGGGCTTCTGATGCAGAAGATGACAAAGAAGACCATCCCTGGGGACTATCACTGGGGAAAGTGGCTCTTGTTTTATACTTTCCTGATTGGGAGTGTGGGGACTCTGCCTGCGTGTCTCTGCTAATTTGTTTTGCCATTGATTTGCTACTTTTTCAGCATTAAACATTTCATCTTCTACAGGCTCAGTTTTGACAGCAAAATCATTTTGGGGTCTGTTTAAGGCATTCTGCGAGTTTGAATGATTTTCTTGCTTTCCAGATTCTCCCTTTCGCTTTTTGCCCACTTTTTCTTTTTGAGATTTATTTCCTAAAAGAAGCTGTAGGACTGTACGCCGCTCCAGGAGATTTTCAATCTCTGAATTATGTTGGGTAGATTCTGTCACAAGAGATTTCACATGAGTGGTGTTGTTTTTCTGAACTGGTACAGCAAGCTTTTCTAACAAAGTTGAAGACTTTGAAGTTCTACACTCTTCAGTTTGTCTTTTGACTAGAGGCAGAGGTGCCTTCGATGTGGGGGAACTGGCAGCATTTTGTTTTCCGCACTGTGCTAAATTTTGTAACAGTTTACTAGCAATGAAAGCTCCTTCTTTGACACTTGGACCATTCACAAGCGGTTTATTCTTACACAGATCTAAAGGTACTGACTGTGTATGAGGAGAGTTGTACATACTGTAAGGAGATGCACGGATTTTACAATCTCTGCCCTGGGAAAATGTTGGCAGTAATTTAGGACTTCCGGTATTCATTCTACAATTAGGGCTAGGCTCTGTTGTATCCTTACACTGACCTGGATAAAAAAGATTGTGATTACTTGTTGATGCAATACTGACCTTAGGCTGGATCTTAGTCTGCAAATCTGGATTATCATGGGCTTTGTTTTGCTTCTCAATGTGTTTTTGATCGAGGAGCAATTCCAAAAGGGTAACCTTGTGGTGGGGCTTAATCTCCGAACAACTATGTAACTCTTTGGGTTCTGTAGGGAATTTAGAAGTTGGACTCTCTGACGTCCACCTGTTTTTCAGAGACTCTGTGACCTTGTCCAGTGCAGGAGAAGACGAAGAAGAGAGTGGTGTTGAGATGTTCACTTTGTTCTTCAAAGAGAGGTCGATAGGAGAGCAACTGGAACGAGTACTCTCCGCATCACTGCTATCTTTTGGTAGACTGTTGGAATTTGAATGTTCACTGTCTGAAAACATTGGAGACCCCCGGCTAGAAAAGATGTTCATGTCCTCCTTTACCTGATCCTGAGAAATAAGTCTCTGTGGTGTGTTGTGGCTGTTGAGAAGCTGAAGGAGCAGACTGCTGCAGTTTTGGGAAGCCCTGCCATGCCTTTCAAAAGGTCTACGCTCCCTGAAGGGATGTGTCCTCCTCCCTGAACCCAGCGACCTACTTTTTCCTGCGTGTAGGCTTTGACTTTGTCTGCTAGAGCTTGTTGCCGTTTGAGAAGGTATCCCATTTTTGGTCGGTAAGGAGCTAAGCCCATCATGGTTTATCTGAGATACTGAAGGTTTCTTTTCTTGAGTTTGCTGTGTGGCAATGGCTGCAAGTCTTTCGCTGGCAGATCGTCCAGCAAGTTGAGCTTTAATTGCATGTTCTCTGGAATACTGCTGCAGGTGAGCCTCGCTCGAAAGCAGCAGGGCCAGCTGACTGCAGGCCACACTCGGTTTTGGCGAAGGAGCTGGACTTGACCTGATATTTACTAGACTGGCTACAGCTTTTAGACGCTCGGTGCAGTGAAGGGATTCTGATGAGGACGATCGAGCACTGCGATATAGTACTCCTGGAGATTTTGATAACCTTTCCTGACTGGGCTCTCGCTTGTGATACATCTGACTGCTGGTACTGGTTTGGACTGTACTATCTCCAGACAAACGTTGCCCAGATTCATCAGATACGACCCCACGCTCTGGTATCTTGTCCTCTTTATTGGGGTTACTTCCCGAACCGGTTGCCTTCTGTGGTGTCAAGTTTTGCACACCTTGCTGTGACAGGGCCACATTTTGGAGCCTTGTGCTGAAATTTTGAAGCAGACTTGCCAGCAATGTGCTCTCTCCTTTACATTGAAGTGAACTATTCAGGCCACCACAGTGTTCCTGCTTTCTTCCATCAAGCTCAGGAGAAGCCACAGAAATTTTCCGCACTTGGCTCTCACGTTCGGTCCAGACTTCAGAGCGAAGCAGACGAGCTTTTTTCACATGATGTGTTGACCCTCCCTGGGGAGTTGTTTTATCCTGTTCATGCTGAGCGCTACACTTGGGCAACGAAAGCCCTGGTGTCTCCTTGTTTCTCTGCTCCTCATTGCCTTTGTCAGCCTCACTTCGTTGTGTTGCTGTGGCACTTTGTGCTCCTGCTACCCGATGCATGAGTAAGCCTTCCAGATATGTTAGAACAGCAGAATCCTGGTGTGTCTCAGGGCCAGTCTCTTCCCCATGAGTCATGTTCAATATTATGGTCCCTTCTATGGCTGGCCACCACAACGGAGAAGAAAAATGTTCAGATAGTTTCCAACAAGAGATCCAATGGCTTTTTGCTTCACAATATGGGTTTGCAAATGATCCACACTGGTTTGAGAGATGAAATGCAACTGGACAGGGTATTTCCCCGTCACAGAAAAGGTTGTCCAAGTATCTTGTTTTTTTTCTTCTTTTTACTATGGCAGAGATATGACCATGGTCATGGTGTTGAGATTCTTGTAAGTTTCCATTTTAGGGAATGTGTAACATGTTGGCTTCTTAGGTACCAACTCAGGCAACAGAGGCAACTGGTCATACTGTGATTTCCAGATCACGGGCAAAGATGGAGGTTGTCCTATACAATAAAAAAAGAAAACAAATATTACTTTCATGACAAACTGGAGGATTACATGTGTATATACAGAGATCGTTCAGCATATAATTAATTCAAGAATGTACATACATTATACATTATATGTGGTGTGTAAGAAAAATGGAAAAGGAAGCCTAACTAAATGTGATAGTTTTTCAACAGGTTATAGACAAGGACAACTGCAGAAGGACATTAAGCATGACGTCAGTCTGGAATCAACTCACACGAAAGATGATGATCACGGATTTGCCCTACTCACTCTTTAAACAGCGATTGATCAGTTCTGTCCTTCTGCACATACAAAAAAAAAAAAAAAAAAAGAAATTGTGGGAGGATTGAAGGCTCTGACAGAACTCTTGCCAAAATTAATCGCACAGCTGCCAGGTCAGAAGTCAGCTTGTATTTACGGTCTACATTCTACAATTCCTGTTTCCTCCCTCCTCTCATAAACATGGATTGGTGAGATGGATCGGCATGTCTAAATGTCCTGCTAATATGACATACATTATATTTCACTATAAATTCCATGATGTTATCAATACTAAATGAGACACAAGCTAAGTAATATAACTCGGCGATCAGTAAAATGTCAGATCCAACTACATCTAACCCTAATTGGCACCTTTGCTGGCTTTGCTTTCCACAGACTGTAAAGGGGAAGGAGATCTCTTGACCTTGTCAAGCTACTGCTCCATGAAGCGATGGTGGCAAGCGTCACTCACCACTAACAGCCTTGAACATGAACCGAGCGGCCTCGGGATTGTTTTGAAAACACTGACAAGCGTCTTCACAGAATTGGACTTCCAGTAATTTCGCATTATAATGTGCCTCTGCAGGTTTTACCTATCCCGAGTACAATGATAAAACAGCGAAGGTTTATGATGTACTTTGTACTGAAGCACTTAAAAAGATTTTAGCACATCTTTTAGATCTCAGCAAAAAGATAAATCTCTTGTTGTTGCTGAAAAATGCAGAGTGTCAAAATATGGAACATATGGAAAGGGTGAGTTAATCAATTCCAGGACAAAAATATTTAAAATATGTTAAATATTACTGTCTTGCTTATGTCAGCTGCCTCCTTTCCGCTTTTTTTTTTCTTTTGCAATACTCAGTTTTTCACACTCCTACATGTGGAGATGACAAACACAGGGCTAAGAACAGGTTTCCTTCACTGAACTTGTTGAGTTTGGGAATGTAGTTATAATGACAGACTTCTAAAGCATTTCTGAACTGAAATTGTACACATTCTCCTGACATATTAAAGTATAAAATGGGTTGTGTAGAAAAAAACTTGTTGTTTTATAAGTTAATCTATAAACCTCACTCGTTTGTATGTTTTTTTTTTATTTTTTTTAGAATTTAAAGGGCACTTTTTATTCAAAATTAACTTTTTTTAAATATGTGTGTGTGTGTGTGCAAACAACTAATGCGAGAAAAATATATACCCTTAATCAATCCTTCCTGCCCAATGTGACATCATATAAGGGAAACCCCTCCCCCCGGCTTCTTACTCAGCTCTGCAGTTCTCTTTAGGGGTGTGGCTCAGCAGTAACTCATTTGCATATACAGTACACTGAAACACAAACCCCTAAGTGGTTTAAAAGATAAAGTATTACAGTATAAACTGCTAACCTATAGATGTTGATACTCAAACACTTTTGGCAAATACAACAAACTGCTGTATGTCCGATAGAAACGGTCAGTTCGTACTGTACACACAAACCTAATACGTGAATACAGTAGGGCTGATCAAATGTTCTGTAGGAACGGCTCAGATTGGTTAAGAGTACTGTATATGTAGGAGCATGTCAGGACTCCTTCCAGAGTCAGCAAGAGCAGGATTAAACTTCAAAACCTGACAGACAGAGGTGGGAATCGAACCTGAACCCTGGAGGCGGAAGGCGACAGTGCTAACCACTAAGCCACCATGCTACCTACATTTTATTCAAGCATTTTAAAACGAGCATTAATGTAAAAAGAGAAAAATCTGTAAGCTGTCACTGGAGTGAGATTATGAATGTGGCTGAGCAGAGGTTATTCTATCTGAGCATCTTTAAAATCCTGATTATTTATGACCCCCACATTAACTGTTCTATTCAGGTCTACGACATCATTACATTATCACCGTGAGACATGAGTGAAGACACACCTGAACATGTACCCTCAGGGGGAAAGGAAAAAAAAAAATCCCTGCAAAATGAGCAGCCTAATATTAATGGAAAGGGCTTGATATCCGGACTGGATCCTTCATTTGTCAAGCCGCAAGGTTGAAGATTAATTGACCCCGGGGGGAAAAAAATCTGACATAATAAATTATGTCCACGGTCCAAAAATTGTATTCCATTTACGCTATTTAAAATGCATGATGAGGCAAAAGAGGCAGAATCTGCTCCTGTTTGAAGTCAAGGTCATCCCTTGAGCCAGGGCTGTTTGAGTTGATGCAACAGCTGGCGTCCATACAAAGCATTAGGCCCTAATAAAAAGTGACAAACCTGCCCTTGCTTTTGCGCATACCCATTCAACATCTGACAACCCTTAGCTGCGCAGATGTGGCCTCAGCATTAAAAGGTTGGCACGGCTCGACATACAGCGCTGCGAGCACGGCGCTTAAGCTCCGCTTGCACGCTGGAGCCGCAACAACACATTCCTAAGATAACGTTTCATGACTCAGTCGATCGTGTCACCTCTCGAACTGGGTCACTGTGACCTACTTCGAAAGAAGCATGACAGGCATCACACGCTCTGCCATTTTCCAGCTGGAGTCCCTCATTAGCGTTCCGCCAATCAGGATGGAGTTAAAGGCATTGGTTTGACCTACATTGCTCATCCGAAAGAGAGGAATCTGCACGCGGCTCGAGTGGAATAAACAGCACTGTTTTCAGAGTCGGGTCAGGAATTACAATACGGCGTGACCTTAGACCAGCGGAGTGTTGCAAACGGCAGATAAGATTAGTTTATGTGCCAAATGAGAATTCAAACACAACAGGGTGTGCTATTATAGAAAAATAATCAACAACCAGGTGGTGTGATGTGGCCTGACACTTTATGCAGGGACAGTATAATCCTTCATCGGATGTGTGTGTGTGTGTGAGTGGAGTAAAACCCTTTTTTTTTTTTTTTTTTAATCTTTTAATGTCATATAAATATTTGATCATATTTAATATATAATTGCTAAGATTTCCATTATTTCGCACAAGCATGCTTTATCAGGAGTGTTTTTTTTTTTTTCTCCACTGATGATTTTCAAAGCCAAATTCCTGTAAATTCATCGCATCAGTCATACTTGCTTTCATGTCTGAATCATGACCCATAGCAAAAAATGTTGGCTTCGCCCTGCCCGTCCAGCGCTTAACAAAAACGCCGGTTGTCTTCACACGTTTCCTGATAACGCTTTGTCTAAACACGAGCTATCCAGACGAGACGATATGAAGTCACAGGATCTGAATTAGGTCTCGTCTCTCGAGGTGGAGGTGACTCAAAAGATACCGCGCTCCCCTTGTGCACTTTGCATTAGTCAAGACCAAATACTGTATGATAACACCCCAGACGCAAGATAAGCTAAGTATTCTCCGCGAACTCCTAATTGTCTGTGGAAAATGGCTCAATTTCCTTGGAGGAAAATTGCGGGAGCTGCAGGAATCAGACTATTAGCCGATGATTATTCCACAGAACTGTGCTGAGACATTAAGACCTGGGTCATGTGATTTGCTACTGTAAGAGTGGGCCTGTGAAACGCAATTACAGCCCTGCCATAGAGAACACTCGAGAAAGATGTAATAACATCCGAAACGAATTGAACTCTCTTTGCGAATCGCTGTGAGAAAATACAGTGTATTATATACAGTATATGTAGAGAGTATAAGTATACACTATGAAAACATCCATAAGACAGGAGCTAGGGTGTATGGGTGAGAATCATTAGCCCGAACGACCTCCGAAAAAATCCTTATAATAGTCTCTGACAATGTGCAAACAATAAAATACAGCGTCTTTATCCCTTCTGTCATTAACCAGAGCCATTACCGCCTAATAAACGCCAGGATAGTTGTTATTGTTATTGGCTCTACGTGATGTAATCAGACACAAGGCGACTCGGAGCTGACAAAATATCGACTGCCTCAATATTTCCAGTCCATATTATTGGTCACTGCGGGAAACTTATGCCAAGCCTGATAGCCTCATACAGACAATTCAATGTTTCATAAACACAAGCACTTTAGCCACACCAAGTTTTTTTTTTTTTCCTGGTGTTTAAAAAGATACGTACGTTATACAAATAAGATCTTTCGAGCTGACAAAAATTCCCCATGTTGCTATTTACTGTAAAAGAAAGACGATAGCGATCAGATAGTGGTGTAGGCGTCCCACAGGGTTCAATCAAAGGCTCCGAGTTCAAATCTGTTCGTGTCATCAGCAACTTCCTCTCTCTACACTTGAAATAAACATGGTCCATGCTGCTGCACAGATTTACATTTTTTAACCACCTATAACATTAAAACTTCCCAGTCATGAGGTTTAAATGATACAGTACTGTATACTTATATATTAAACGCAAAAAAAATGTGTACACGGTATAGGGTTATATAAATGACATTAATTGTTTTTTCCTCTGATGTCATTTACAGTGACTACACAGCTAAACAAAAAAAAAAGAAGAAGAGGGAATTGTGCTTGCACAGCTTTAATTGTGCTGATTTTAGAAATGTTTGTCATGACTTCTGGTGATACTGATTCAGTAGAAGTAATATACCAATTCCCGTATAAAAGTAATCATCAGCAATACATAGCATGAAACGTAATCCAGCACGTCCTTACTGTAGTGTTCTGTCTTCCTTCATATGATTCAGGTGGGAAAGTAGGTATACAGTACATGTGGAGGCATAAAATATGGGACGAATTTTTACGTCAGAAACACATTTGTCACTTTTTGATTCAACCGCTACATCCAAGCACTTCAGAACATTCTAGTTTAAAGAGATTAGATCACTGTTATTTCATTCTAATAGAGGGAAATGCTCAGGTTCTGGGGTGGGTCTGGATTTAATTAAGTGAAAATGTAATGAGTTTTTTTTTTTTATTTAATTCAATTTAAATTATGTGCAGGTCATTATTTTAAAATAGTTTTTTGATTATTCTGAAATTCAATTTGATGTTTGTTCAAAGGAAATGACTTGTGGGGGCGTGGCTAATATCTAGGCCTGGTTTAAATAGGAAAAACATATATCCCTTACAGGGACCTACTGTACGACAAACCAATTCAATTCAATTCAATTCAATTTTATTTGCATAGCGCTTTTAACAATTGTCATTGTCAGCTTTACACAATCAAAAGGATTATTTAAGTTTGTATGATTTGTGAATGTGTATGTATCAGAATGATAAGATTGTCCCTGATGAGCAAGCCGAGGACGATGGCGACAGTGGCAAGGAAAAACTCCCTGAGATGGTAATAGGAAGAAACTGCAGGAACTGCAGGAACCAGACTCAACAGACTCAACAGGGAACCCATCCTCATCTGGGTGATAACGGATAGCAGGGATTGATCTGCATCATACTGTGTGAGACTGGAAGCTCAATATAACAGTATAAAATGGAGTCCAGATCCTTATTGGAGGCTCAGATAGTCTGTAGGAAACATCACTCCTGAACTATCGAGCGACTGAAGTCACAAGTCCTCAGAGAACAGCTGTCTACATCAGCCGAGGACAGGACCATCTTCGTGGAAAAGTGGAACCGTCCGCAGTCACCACACGAAGACCACACGTAGCATCCATGAGACGAGATCTCCAACCAGAAGCAGGACACCAGGACGAGTCAGACAGCTCCAGGGGGGTGTGGAGTGGTTAGCACTGTCGCCTTGCATCTCCAGGGTCAGGGTTTGATTCCTGACCAGGTTCTCTGTGTGCATGGAGTTTGCATGTTCTCCCCGCGCTTGGTGAGTTTCCTCCAGGTACTCTGGTTTCCTTCCACAGTCAAAAGACATGTAGATTAGGTTTACCGGCGTTCACAAATTGCCCGTAGTATTTGAATATGTGTGTGTGTGCCCTACGATGGATTGGCACCCTGTCCAGGGTGTACCCTGCCTTGTGCCCTAAGCCTCCTGGGAAAGGTTCCAGCCCCCCCGTGTGCCTGCTCTGTGTGCCTGCTCTTGTTAAATCTCAGTACATCTAGCTCATTTCTGAGCCTGAAAAATGCAAACACAAGGTTCAATTTCACAAGCGGTCAGTCTATGGAGCTGTACCTGAAAAATCTATACATAAACATCAGCTTTTAAATGTTTAAACCAGGTGGATAAATTACACGTGACTTACGACTATTATGAGTTTCATCTTAGAAGTTCTTAAGTAGTCGAGAAACAGTTTTAAAGGTTAGAAAGACTGTACACCTCACCTTGAAGTAGATGAATGAGACCAAATAATAACGGCTAATTCGATTAGAATGTAAACAGCCCACTTTTGTAACTCTGGTCAGTTGCTCAGCCAGACGTTCAATCATCCCAACACCGAGTATAGAGACCTACCATGATGCTGAGCGTTGATGCCAAGAACAGGTACAGTGTGGTAATCAATTTGCTCTGCAGGCTGGAAGGCTGGTCTGAATACTAATGTCTGCACAGCACCCCCTCTCCCTCGGTTAGACACTCTTTCCTCTCTTTCTTTCTCTCTCTCTCTCTCTGCTATATATTTTTTTCCCCTCCTGTCTTCCTTTCCGGGTTTGACACCTCAATGTGCCCCGATCCAGAGCAGTAGCCAAAGGGCAACGACTCGTCCTCTGTGCAGATAACCACTGCCACTAATCAAGTGTGTGTACGTGTGTGTGTGCGTGTGCTACAGTATGGGATTAGAGGGCTTGCTCGGTGCGACTCAGCACAGAACAGCGGCTAAGTGCTCGCACAACAAGGTCACCATTAAACCTGCAGTAACCCTGCCACTGCTTCTCATCTCATCCGCACACACACACACACACACACCGATCCTAACCCTCATTTCACTTTTTCAAGTGCACACAAATCTCCGCCGCCAATCTCCGCCATGTGGGGATAATTCATCATATTTTACTAGTGACGGCTTTCCAGCTCGCCTCAATGATATTGCATCCTGGCACGGTGACAAGAGCAAGGCGCAAGGCGGGTTCCTCTCCGCCTCTGAGGATGCTCCACTGCATCGCCACACACTCACTTTTATACCTTCCAAGTGTGTGCCTGTGTGTGATACAGGAAGTCAGAGAGGTGCGCTATGGCTGTTTCACTACACTCAGGGTTGCAAGCGTAAGCCAAGCCGTGATGCTCGACTGGTACCGCCCGAGTTCGTCCTGCTGCTCTTAGCAATCCGGACGTTTTTTCTTTTTCTTTCAAGCTATAGAATGTGTTAGATTCAATAGCATTGTCAATTGATTAACATTTTTTATCTTTCATTCTCTCAAATGGGACCAGAACTGCAGGCAGTGCTGGGGTACTATGGGGTGTGGCAACAAACCGACGGTGGGACTCGAACCCGGAACCTGAGATCCAAAAACCAACAATTTACAGAACCCTAACCACCTGATCCATCACTAACATAAAAACAGTTCCCCTTGAAGGTTTCTCAACCATACAACTATGGTTTTATCCAAACTTCTATCCAAACTAGAAGCTTACAATGATTTGGAATCATTAGGTTTCCTTATGTTAACTATGAATTTTTTCACAGGCACATAAATCTAACAGTATATATATAATTAAGGTGACATGAATATCATAATATCATAATCAAATACTAACACAATCAATCAAGATAATAGACTTAAAGGTATTCATAATTTATCAATGGTTGATGAAATGGAGTTAACGTTATCACCTTGGAGTGTTTCCTTCCTCTTACACCATTGCAATTACAATATTTATTAATGAATTTTATTACTTTAAACTCATTTATATAAGTACATTTAATGTTGTGGAACTCAGCGAGAATGAAAGGAAAGGTGTACAGGACAGTGGTGAGACCAGCGATGCTCTACGGCTTAGAGACAGCGGCACT
>JAQMYG010000003.1:4069025-4080881 GCA_030014215.1 Clariallabes teugelsi | reverse complement strand
TAAGTCCAACAAACATTGTCTAGGCACTAGGATACTAACACAGTTGGCCGTCATCGTTGTTGCTTTTTACGCTTGCTTCCAGACATCCTGGGCTTCAAACTTCGAAAATGACGCTGAACATGCATGAATGAATGTGTATATCTTTGAAAGTTTATAACTCGAATGTTCGTATGTAAGGGAGTTACAGTGCTTGTTATATGCTTTGTAGAAAGGATGTGGTAAGTCTCTGGGTATCAAAGATTCCTGCGTTCAACATCAGCGTAATTATTATAGCCATTTATTTGAACTACAGAAGAAACTCTGCGCTTTTTCAGAAGTTAACTAGATACTGTACATAATGTAGATACAGAGGGGAAAATGGGTCATTTCCTTTTAACCCGAAAAAAAAAATCCAGTAAGTTTTATCTTAAACTTTAAGAAAGACCACCTTCATTAACCCCAGAGAAGAGAGATCACACACTCGTGTTGCTCTGCGTTTTTAGCCCTTATCAGGCAGCCTGCATGTGAACCGGCAGATCTTAATTAAATAGTGCTTCTAGCCAAAGGCAAGTCTGAGTCGTAGCGCTCGTTTCACCCACCTCATAGTAACAGCATGAAGCTCATTTAAGCAACTGTTAACTGTTTAAGCATGAAAACCTTTCAGGTGTAAGGTACAGTACACAATGGGCTGTAACGGTTTTGTTGGTGGTCGATTGATTGAACGTCCGGAAAAGCGATGTGGTTTTAATCAGCTTTCGGATTTCAAAAGATTTACATTCCAAAATCTGTCCTCATTAAACACGCATAAAAATCAAAGTCGAATATGGACCTGCGCAATTGTTTAATTAATAAACTCATGTCATGTTTTTCAGTATTTTATATATTTGTTTATTTTCTTAAATACTACATTGTCAAACATCCACTTACTGAGATCTTTTGTGCCATTATTGGGTCTCGCTCTATGGGAACAGCTGAAAGACTAACTGTTTAACAATGTTGCCAAATTGGTGTGGCATACCAGGAATAAAACAGTACAGAACATGCTGTTATGTGAAAATAATCATCTTGTAACAGTAGATATGATAACAGTTGAATTCAACTCAGTTCTTTATCGCTAATGATTGTTGTCTGATTTGTCCCACGCAGCATGAAATATTTCTTACAAGTTTTAAAGTAATAAAAACTACTAAACGTATCTATTGAGCATTGAAATTGTGTAACGTGTATGATTAACATTTTTAAATGTCAAATCACAAACACACAAACCAAAAAAAAAAAATTTACCCTGACAATACTTTGCACCACACTCCAGTCCAGTAGGTGGCAGTATAGCACAAATTGCCCATAAAATTAGAAGAAGAAATGATACTCTAAGACAATGTGAAAGATGTAAGCATTTTGCAATTTTCTGCAGAGACATTTTAAGAATAAATTTACCTAAATAGTTCAAAAATTGCAAATAGAAAGAACTGTATTAAATCGCATAATTGATTGAATTGCACAGTTCTAGATCACAGTATCTTCAGGGTACTGTGATCTACCCTGTATCAGTGTGCATGGCACGATGCCAATGTTTCCACAATAGGAATTAAAATCCATAATTGAACCCAGTTAAGACACAAACCTCATCGTTGTGTTAGAAGATGCTTTGTCGTTTTACTTAATCATTTCACGTTTGGTTCCCCCCCCTCTGTATGGGAAATAAACACTTCCAGTGTGTAGTACGTGTCCTTAAACATGGAGCATTACTACAGCAGGACACGGCGCCAATATAAACAGACGGTATAAAAATAATCGTTTTGTGAGCTGGAAAATGTTGTTGTGTTGGACGGTGGTGTGTCTCCTCTGTCTCTCGCATACCTCCCTGCGTGTAAACTGCCAGGCTAACCCTGGCCTGACCTTCAGCACAGAGAGGCAAACAAGCCTGACCCGCTGCTAAACTTCCCTTGGCTGGACGATAAGCGGCTGTTTAATTATATTCATCTACATGGATCTGACATTGTTCCAGGATGAAGTCAGAGTTCTGCAAGGTTACCGAGCGCTGAAAGTGGATGGGAATTTTAAATGCCGCACGCTGCAGCACTTTGTAGCCAGCAACTATATTTTCTGCTTTGTTCCACGAGCCACAGAGGACAAGCATCACTATTTGGTAGAGGACAAACACGGGGATTTTGCAGATATAACCGGTACATACTGTAGGTTGGGATTTTCACAGGGATCTCGCACGTCTAAATTAAAACAATATGCTGCCTAAATTTAATGCAAACAGCTTTCAGGACATTCAAGTATTGTATCTCGGGAAATCCTTTATATTTAGAACATTGTTCATGTGTTCGTAATTAAATGAGCTGTTCAATATAGTGCTATGCATTAGGATATTAAAGAAATACTCCAGCTGGGTTTTATGTAATGCTGTAAGGAAAGAACCCACGCCAGAGAGCAGAGAAACCTGAAAACACAAACTCCACAAACTGACACTGGAGACTCCTTACATAAATGTTACATAAAAAATTTAATAACTTTGCTTTGTTTTTGTTTTTTTATCATTTATTATTAGCAGATGTGGTGAGTAATGTAGTGGTAATATTACATTGATGTACTTACAGTAAGTATTTTCTCATTTACAATATGTGTATTTATTTTTTACTTCTACTCAGTACTTTCTTTGATGGAAAAGCCTTTTACTTTTACTCCCTACATTTTAGACAGAGACTCGTTAGTTTTCAGCTGACGATCAAAAAAAAGTGCATTGACGTCCTAAGCTAAACATATTCACTCACACCATAGAGTGATTTAAGCAACACCCCATGTGGAACAAAACGATGCCATAATCCTAGTTTAAGAAGTGGAAGTAGAAGAAGTAGAAGAAGAAGAAGTAGATGAAGGCGTTATTGCTATTATACAATGTATTTTATGAAAGCTCAGTTTGGTTAGAGCACCATAGTGATTGACGGTTACCTGGGCAACAGATCCCGCCCACTTGGTCTTTGAGCTTTGAGTCATTTGGCTCCTTTTATAAGTCTAAATGATCGTTAAAATGATCGAGCTACCTGGCTAACATACTGAACAAAAGAGCTTGCGAATTCGTATGTGTTTGGGTTTTGTTTCACGCCAATAACAACGCCGTTTTTATAACAAGCTTATAATTATAAAGTTTTGGCACATCATTTAACAGTATTGTATTCTGTATCCTTGCCGTATGGAATATGTTTAATTGCATAGACTACTTGCATTATATAGGATAACAAAGGTTGCAACTAGCTAGTTATGCTACTAATGAAAGACGCTATTCAATGCTGAAGCAATGCTATCCGCTGTTCATTTAATTAATGTCAAACTTGCACATTCACGTTATCAAAATCCTCAACTTTGTGTTTAAAATACTTTTAGACACTGTTCATCAGTACCTCAGTCAGATATGTATATATATTTTTAGATAAGTTTCTTTATTGACTATTTATACTTAAGTACAAGTACTTGTACTTTTACTTGAGTATTGAGTTTGTGTACTTCCTCTGATTATTACGCTCAGCTTCACATGTAGTATGGAATCGGAAGTGATAGGTAAGAGGAACTAAGTTATTTGTACAACAATAAATGAATCAACAAATTAAAAATTGAAATCATTCAATTCAGAGTTTGCTGTAATGTAAGGGGAATAAAACACTTTGGAATCTCTGAGGAATCTTTGATTAGTTTCCTATAAAGGCACACCACCTAAGTGTTAAGTAAGCTCAGCCTTTTATTACAATTAGATTTGGATTTAACATTTAGTTTTCTTTCTTTTCTCAGTAAAGGGAAATGTCAAAATTCTGTCAAACAGTAATCACATATATGCTTCCAGATCAGGTTTAAGATCAAATAGGTCACACAACCTTCTGTATTAATTGAAACTGTCATCCGTCAGAACCTTCATGCATGCGGAGGAGATCTGAGTGTTCCTGACAGCAGCCGTTCCCATAACTCACACACAGGTCAATTCTCTCTGATAGATAGGTTTACATGTGTGTGCACCCCTTGGGGAAAGAGTGAGCAGGGCGCCTATAAAATATCCTTAATGGCTGCACTCGGTGCTCCTCCAGCCCTCATCACATTTACAGGCAACCCGGATGTTTTATCACCTTCATCTCTCCTTGTTAGTTCTGCCTCGCCCACACAGCTCAGGTGGACGTATCGACACCGCGCTAATTAGATCGTTGCCCTTATTTACGGCATTCAAATGTTTTCAGGTCAGCTCTAATCTCCTCCTAATCAGTAAGGTCAACCCACGAAAAAGTTCACAGCGAGAGAGAGAGAGAGAGAAAAAAGACCAGCTTCAAGGGTGTCAGCCTTTAACTGTTGAATAGGCCTTACATAAGCAGCACATTGGCACAGAAAAAAAGTTCACTGTGGCTTTACTGAACCGTGTTTGAAACGGTGTCACTGCATCAGAGATGAGATTTACATCAGAACACAGGAGGTCACGAGCTATCTTACGGCTGATAATATCGACTGGGTTGTTTCACACTATAGCTACCATGCTTCTTCAACCCGCTGAACTGAAGAGTGCTGAAAGCATCCAAATGAGATCTGTACAGTTCCTGGACGAGTTCCTGTTTTGACTTCCCATCATAGTCCATGACTGTCTTGTTAGGAAAGAAAAAGCAGAAGTGACGCAAACCGCACTTTGGCACGAATTAGCACGCGATTCAATTACAACACAGCAACACTCGTCATGAACGTGGGAAAAATGCAATGTGTAAGCTAGTCTTGATTATTTTAATCATATTTGAATCGCTTTTGAATAAAATATAAATTCTAGCTACAAATTCAAAGACTTTTGCATATTCACAATTTTAGCTCCAAAGGACTAATCATCAACACATGCAACTTTGCATGCTAAACTAGCTAGCTAGGCTTTTTCTAAGCTTAGCATTGAACAAATTGTGATTTCGGGTAAGTTAAATAAACTGCTAAGAATATGATAACGGAAAATCGACACTCCTGGTAATGAAATCCTGCTCATGTCTGTGAGAAATGTAAAGCATGTTTAGCTAGCTAGCTACTGTAGCTGGAGAGTTAGATTAGCCTAGTAAATTGTAATTTGTAATATGACAATTCAAATTCAGTCTCAAAAATGAAACTCATCCCCCATACATGTGAGAAGCATTAGCTAGTTTGCTAGGAATTATGTATGTAAGCAAATTTACTCGCAGCTAACTAGCCTAACTTGCAGCTAACTAGCCTAACTAATGATATATTTGACTTGTTTGACTGATCTTGTAATATGACAATGAAAATTCAGTCTCAAAAATGAAACTGTCCTCATATGTGAGCAATTTTGCTAGGAATTAGCAAATTAGAAATGAGGAATTATGCTCTCAACCTTATTAACTTCAACATACAAACTTGGGAAATACCCCGTTAACTTGGCTTCCTACCTGGAAAATTGTGAATGGGGTTCAATGAAGCGGCACATTTATAATTTTAAACGAGATTACAGCAGTAATCACACAATTGTTAGTTAAACTTATAACACCTTGCAGAGGCAGTTTATTAAAATATCAAGACATCTATGTTCTTCATCTAATCATTTTGTGGCTTGACTTTATCGTGGTGGTGGAGTAGGACTCCAGCACTCCAACTTCCAAGTAAAAACTCAGCAGAATATAATACCAAGTTTCTCCACAACGGCAAAGTTCTTGAGTTTCCTGAAAAACCTCTCCTATGAACATCTGCGTGATGAAAACGTCCCTTAAGTTTCCTGATAAAGTTCTTTGTTTCCCTGAAAGATTTTCATGGTACAAAAGTGGCTCATTTAAAATCTCCTCAGCTTGACTTTGACATGCCGGATTGAGATAAACTCGTCTCTGAGGCTGGGGGAGATACAGCCACTTGAATTCAAGGTGACAGCTTCATCACCTCTCATATCTTATGCAACACTCACTTTGTCAGGGAAAACATGTTTGGCGAAAAGCCATCAGTCATCACTTTATCTAAAAGAAGAAAGCTATTACAATCTGACTCCTACAAAGAGACGCCTACTAACATATCAAATGCACACGATTCGTTTTTTGCTATCAGCAAGATCTAGCGATCAAACAAGTGCCACACTTTTTCTTTTTTTTTGTATGTACATTTAGCCCAGATAATTTTAACCGAGCGTAGCAGTTCTGGCTCTGTGCTCTACTTCCATTATGCTGATGCCTCAAATGAGCACAGCAACTCTGCACAAAGCCCACTAAGCCTACGCCAAGCAAAGAGACCTAAATCTGTGCAAACACTTGTGTGAAGCCTTTTGACTATTTTTTTTTCCCCCCATGTTGGTGTTGAGGTGGAAAGCTTTTAGTGGGATGCTTAGTGCTGTAGTTTAAACAAGGTGCTAAAAGGGTGACCAATTAGTGAGTCAACTATGATTCATTTAAAGCAACAAACACTTTCCAAATTCATATCTATTTACTGCAAGACTAGAATTTAATCTCTGGCCAGTTGTCAAATCCAAACCAGCAGTTCTCAAAGTCATATCCATGAATCATAACCATATCATGTGTAGGGTTGCAGGGGGTCTGGAATCTTTCCCAGAGAACTTAGAGCACGTTGTGGGTACACCCTCGACAGGCTGCCAACCCATCACAGGGCACAAGCACACACCCGATCTTACCGTACAGGCAATTTAGAATGGCTAATCGGCCCACACCGAATGTCTCTGAACTGTGGGAGGAAATCAGAGTATCTGGGGAAAACCCGCCAAGCATGGGAAGAACATGCAAACTCGACATGCAGAGAGCAGAGGCGAGATTCGAAACCCCAACCGTAGAGTTGCAAGGTTATAGTACTAACCACTAACCCGCCGTGCCACCACCATATAGTCTAAAAACAAATTGGCACAGTTATAGACATTACAGGCCAAAATTGAAAGCTATATTTAGTATTGAGATTCTACACTCCTTAAAAAAGTGTAATAAACTGTATTTGGAAGTTCAAGCCCTTGCACCACCAAGCTGCCCTGTTGGGCCCTCAAGCCTCCTAACCCTTTGCTCCTGGGGCCGTTGTATTATGGGTAACCCTACGGTTCCTACCAAGTTTAGAAATGCAAAGGAAATCATTTCCTGTACTGTAACATACAATGTAGTTAACATATAAAGATTATTTCTTCCCTTAACGATCGATGTTTTGCCTTTTGAATATACAGTATACTGCATCTTTCACTTTTGCAAAAATTCTAACATGAAAATGTGCACTTCTGTTTTTTCAACTTTGTTGCTTGAATATTTGGAATTCAAACAAGTGTATCTTTATTGCCAAGAATGATGTGAGACCTGGTTCCTCCAACAGAAATGCATCCACAGTTCTAAGGTTACTGAAACTCGTGCTGGTTTTCTGAAAGTATTCCTGTGCTAAAAACACATCTAAAGTTCAGAAGTTGTAGGCTTCTAAAAAGGTACATGTGCTTTTGTAGAACTTTTATTTTTTTCTCTGAAAAGCATTTAAAGCTTGTTCTGTAATTTACTGAAAAATATTCCTGGGATTACTGCTATGCTGAAAAGGTACCTTAACTTTATATGTTCCTTATTTGAAAACATATGCAAAGTACATAAATGACTAAAGTTGGTATGCTTCTGAATAGTTCATTGACTTTAAAATGTATGTAAAATTACGGAAAATGTTCTTGGTCCTCTGAGAGTAGGCCATACTTGTGATGAAATCATACATAAAGTTTTGTACATAAATTTAATGAACTGCTAACAAACAAACTGGGTTTCTGAGCTTATTCCTGCGCTAAAAGCTGAACTGCTAAAAGTTCCTGAATTTTCAAGAATATTCCTTAAGTTTTAATGAACCTAACCTGAAGAACTTGCTGCTTTCCTGAGATTGTTCCTGTATAAAAAACATGTCTAAAATGCACAAGTTTCTGACAAGCTTCCTGGGTTTCTGAGATAATTACTGCAGTGAAAACACACCTAAAGTTTTTATGTTCCTAAAAACATTATTGGGTTCAGCCTATAAATAATAACAACGTGAATCTAATGTGTCCTGCTGGTAGAAAATTCAGAAATAAAAGGTTCTACAACTCTAATAAATGACCACGAGATTATCTTACGCATTAAAATAACGAGGCTACTGTTTAAATAGTTGCTTGATGTTCATAACCCATGAAATTTATATCACAGTTAAAGAGTCCTAGTCTGCAAAAAAAAAGTTTGACAACCACTGCTGTACACGACCTTGTCCTCATAATTATTCCAAATCTCTCTCTCATACTTTCTGTAATGGAAAAAAAAAAAAAAACAGGACTAAACCTTTGCTTGACCTTGACTCCTCCAGTGGAAAACAACCTTGAACTATTGTCAACACCTGACAAAGGCACAGAGGTCTTTATCTTCTCAACAAAGTGATCAAGATCAAGTTTCAGGCTCCATTATTTTGGATGGGCCACTAAAAATACATGAGCGAACAGAGCTGTCCCAGGGAGATCAGCTCGGTGATTACCGCAGGTTGGAGGAACATATTTTGAGGCTTGTGTTTCTGCATTTAACCCTTTGCGGCCTGCCTAGACAAACTGTTGTGTCATACAACCTCTATTTTTCATGATTTTGAGACATTTTACATTTACAGGATTTGGCAAATGTCCTTATCCTGAACGTTATCCTGAACGTTTTTATTTCCTTATACGTCTGAGCAGTTGAGGGTTAAGGGCCTTGCTCAAGGGCCCAACAATGGTAATTTGGTGGTGGTGGGTTGTGAACCTGGGACCTTCTACCCCTGCCCTTAACCCTTTCCAAATTATGCTACATGCATTTACAGTTTTATAGATTTTTTTCCACATTACTCATGTATTTCCATATGTTCCTAATAAAAAAATGTACACACTCATATATCTTTTACATACTCACATATTTAAACGTGTGAGCAATATGCACTATATTCTCACGTTTCCAGATATAAAAACATGTACTTACGTGTGAAATACTATACATGTGACTTGTTCTGTAAAGGTGTACACACCATGTCAAAATCCCAAAACATTCATCAACCGGTTAAACAGTGGCATGCATCTCACAAATCTAAAGCGTCAATGAAAGCAATAAACCAAACCAAAACAAGGGATTACAACAGGCTCCATGACCATCACCTCTTTCAGAGGGCATGCATTAGCATATGAAAGTGTCACGCTCATGGCACAGAACTACAATATTTACTCAGCTGTCTTTGCTGCTTCTGTCCTCCCTACACCACAGATTCCTTCCACACATGCAGGGCAAACACACAGCGCTGAAACAATGTCCCATGACCTGTACTGTAAAAAATGTCTCCCCTGGGCTGCAGCATGAACTCTACAAAGAGCCACGGTGTGACGGTGGCCACCGTTGCTCGGCAACAGATCAGCCGGGTCTCCTACAATACAGTAATTCAGCGAGCAACACTCTCCAGTGCTTATACATTCATACTGAAATAGCTCTTGACAATGAACTCGCTTCACCTGTTCCAAACATCTGTGGATCTGCTCAGGATGTTCTCTCTCTGAGAACCCAGTGTTCATTTTACAACCAGGTGCGCCTGTGGTTTTCTTTCATATCCTTTCGTAACCGTGTTTTTGCGATGACATGGGATTATAAGACTCACTGTGCTCTTACCACTGAAGTCTGACTTCTATTTGACAGTAGACGGTAAAGAGAAGACAGTAAATATCTCTCAAAAGAGAGAGATGTGTACAGTTTTAAAGGATCAATGGCAATGAGGCTGGCTTTCAAGCAACTGAAATCATAAACACTAACCCTTGACCCAACCTTGACATTAACCTTTGTGCTGAGTCTTTCAAATGGTTACCAATTTGTAAGATGATTTTGCTAAAAAGATTACTTTAATTTCTCCGAGTTTAGTTTAATTACAACATTCAAGAGTCTAATTTAGTTGAAAGTTTTCTAAAAATGTTTAACCCAAGTGAAGCAACTTCTAACTCAGTAACTGAAGTCAACATTAACTTGAGTTAATCAATTAACTCAAAAACCTTTAATACTAATAATAATAATATAAAAAAAAGTCCAACTCAAGTACATAAAGTTACTTAAAAGTTGACTTCATGTGAATTTTCTAAAAATGTCTAGCAGGAATATCAAATGTCCTAAAACTCAATTAACTCAATTTTGTTTAAACATCTAACATTAATGACTCAAGTTTCTCAAAATATCTAACCTAAATAACTCAAGTCCCTCAAAAATCTAAAAGAATGATTTGATGCACCTAAAAAGTTTAACTGGACTGAAACATCTATAAATGTCTGTCAATTATGTTGTTGCCTGAAATGAATAACTCAAAAAGTTAAGTTTTCGAGAAAGTCAAATGACTTAAAATGTCTAATTTAAGTAACTCAAGTTGCCTAAAATTTTCCTAAATTATCTAACTCAAGAGACTAAAAGATTGTACATTGCAATATGGAAATAAAGACAAAATATAGGATCACAGCTTCGTTACCTCACTACAGTATGCCGCTCTGGACTGTCTGGTGAAAAAATGTGCTGTAAAGGTCTTTATACAGGATCAGCACTAATGGCTTTGATCATATGATCAGAGTGGTTTCTCCTTGACATGCCGGATACACATGAGCCCACATGTCCGGAATACTCAGTGTTAGCTAACCTCATTCGATATGTGTGGCTTGTTAGTGATTTCTCCCTCAAGTCCGTAGACTTGAGTATCGTAATGAATTTGACCTTCAGCAGATTCAGCAGGGTGAACAGGGACAGGTCCCAAAGGAGCGTTTTCCAAAGCTGAATTTATATGATTTTGTCCTGCTAGTCAGTATGAGTTGGAATTAGCGCTTGACTTGCGTTGTAGAATCGTTGCAGATACAAGAGGCGCTCACAATCCTGGATTTAGATATGATACAATTCACGACACAAAGAGAGACATGCAGGTGTGCCAAATTCGAATTCGTTGGGTTTTGTAATATAACACTTCTTAACTATTCGCACTTCAGGACTTTACATGTACTGTAGGAAACGGTGGTGTTTCACACTACAGGCATATAGACATCAACATCTAAAAGTACAGTATGAACAGCGCAGAACATGCAGTCATGCCCTCCCATCAATGTCCTAACCTTGTTACATGTCAAGAGACATTTCAACATGGCAGTAAATCCATAACCCTCTTCTTTCCCCACTAGAGCACATGCCAATGTTCTCTCCGTCGCTCCGTCTCTATACATCAATCCTTTCAGTCATTCATAAATTCTGAAGAAAAAAAAATGCCCTTTTAGTTAATTGCTGGGCAAATTTAATTTCTAAAAAAGCTCTTCAAAGAGCGAGAGGTAATGAAGTTGGGACGTCTCCGGCGATCCCCTCAGCACCCCACCCTCCGCTCCGCACAAGGCCGAGTGTAAGTGTTGGACACTTACATTAGAGTCGGATGATTATGTAGGGTGAAGTGCTCCAAAGCTCAGCTTATTGTAGCTGACACAATGCCCTTGTTTAAGCAACGCAAAGGACGCCCGGGTAAGAAGTTTGTGAAGGACAAAGCAAACCCCCTACCCTCCGCCATCATCACCGAACAGAACAGCGCCGCGGACTCGCAGCCTTGGACTCGGAAAATTCACCGCTCGACAGGGGACATACATCAATCCGTCAGGGTCCGACCATAGACGAGCCTGTAACCTTCAAAAGTCTGAGTATCGGTGTAGAATGGCAAGCGTTAAAGACTGACACTTTTCTCTCTGGGCTTTGCTTAATATAACCGCCGGCTGGTTAATTTAAGATTCCACTGAATAACACTCCTAAGTCCAATTTAAGTGAAACCCCTGCCGTGTCCTCTCAAGCCCTCAATTATGCTGAGCGTGCCACAGAGTGACCTGCTGCAAACTTCTTCCTGTGGCCATTAGCAACAGGGTGAAAGAACAGG